>JACEEZ010007990.1:45000-62500 GCA_016584305.1 Chionoecetes opilio | reverse complement strand
ATCCAGAAACAGTAATAGAAGTGACACGAGACCTAGAGATGGAAGTGGCTCGAGCAACGGAACTGAAAGTAGTTCGAGCAACAGGGCTACAAGTGACACGTAGAAGATAAATAGAGATACTCACATTTCAAGTATCACAGTGGAAGTATTAGTTTGATAACTTGATGGAGTTGGAAACTAATGGGAGTAGCGGAGGTAGCGTACAGGAAACCACATCGGTAATGATGAGGCACTCCGAAGCTTTGGGACCGGCCTGGACTTGTTGGAACATGTGTTCCTTCCAGAGTTATAGATATGCAGAATTATAAAGTGCATAGAGGTATATTACAGATATAACATAAAAAGAATGCGAGGCTATTGCAACGCAAGGCTGAGCGTCTTGATCGTAGGTCACGCCGGCTGGAATTCCCCTACATAGACGAGGTCAAAGGCAGGCTGCCAGTCAACACAATACAAGCCACCGTCGCGTCTTACAACTTCATTATTGACTTGACGAGAGTACAATACAAGATTTGCAGTATTTTGGATGCCAAGACTGTTTTCAACGATAATATTTTCGGTAAGCTGCCACCACCCTTGGGCACCGCGCGTGTGGCAAGGGCGCCAGGAACACTCGCCGCATAAGAGGCGCCAAGTCTGAAAGTGCAGAACAAAAAGCGAAATGGTGGCCGGCAGGATTTCGGTGGATATTCAAGTGCCAAAATTGTCCTCGGAAAGGAAAACGGTGTCGCGAAAGCACACGTGCGGAGTAAGTTCAAGGCCAAAGAGCAGCGTCCTCGGACGACAGCGACTCCAGTGACAGACTGTATACATGTCGAAACATTTTGTATCGGGAGGACACTGCAATGCGTGATAACAGGGCTGTTTCAAACTTGCGAGTGGTAGATTTGCCTGCTCTACCCGAGGGGCCCGCGTGCGCGGCCTGGGCACGACATGTGGTTGCCATCACGGGGCGCGAGAGGGTGATGGCTCTAAAGCAAGGGCAGACTGGCACCAGCCGTTCCAGCTCCATGGCGCGAGGAACAGCCACTGCGGCACCGGCGCAGCAAGATTCCTGCTCACAGCGTGCACGGAGCAAAAACTGATCGCCGCGAGAAACACAGTGCCAGGCAATGGCGTGTGCGGCATGAGACCAAGCAAATAGAACATTAGGCTCGAGCGGCAACGAATCCCAGTGGTTGATGGGAAAAAGTCAAAACATTTCCATCGTAAGGATAACAGTAGGCGGGAAAACAAGGCCGCCTCATTTGTAAGATTACATAAAAAGCCTCCGAAACCTTTGGATCCCGCGGGTGGTGCCAAGACGCGAGGTACTGGCTCTGTAGGAGAGGCGGAGAGTTTATAGTTTATAGTTTATAGAGTTTATTGCCAAATAACAATTATATACACATAAATAAATATATACACATTTTATAGGCATTAGTCTGCTGAGCATGAACTCCTTAGCAGACATAAAATCAGTTAACATAATCTAAATGCGAATACGATGACGGCAATAATTTACAAATGAAGATTAACATACAAAAATATAAACTCAGTGAAAACATGTTTTTTTTTTTTTTAAGTACCTAAATTTCAGGAGCACAAATTTACTGTATTTTCATTTTCATTCTATAAGACCTTGACTTTGTAAATTATACAAATACTGTATAATTTTAAATTTCAATATATTGAGATTATTTGCTGTTTTGATATCGGTAATGCGTTCCGACAATTCGGGCCAAAACAATATATAGAAAATTTGTACAGTGTTGTTCTTGGCAGAGTGGGAAGGTTTTTATTTTTTATTTATTTACATCTATTGCATATTATATGTACATATACATATACATATGCACATACATACACATACACATACATACACATACATATAGTATACATAAAAAAAACAGTAATAAATGAGCGGGCATCAGCCCGCCGCTGTAGCCGCAGCCACAGTCAGGTCACAGTTGGGCGGGGCGTGAGGTCACTCCCGCTCCTTAGTGTTCATCGGGGGGGTGGGGCGGCACGCGCCACCTCCAGCAGCAGGGGCAGATTTTTCTGAAACTGCCGTACGAGGGCGGCCGCGTTCTCCGGGCCGACGCACTGTCTGAGCCGCTCTGTAGCGGGACAGGAAAGCAGGTAGTGGGTCAGGGGATGGGGGGTCATATGAGGACAGTGCTCACACGGCCGCTCCTCAAACCCGTCCTTCAGCTCCTCCAGGGTCAAGTAGCCAAGCCGAAGTCGGTGTAGAATGACCTCCTCGGCTCGGGACCTCTGGGGGGGGCGTAACGCTCGTTGTTGTTCGTGCTTGTTTGTGCCAGGCTGCCTCCCTCGATGTCGCACCACTGGCATACTGTTGCTCTGGCCAGAGGGCACGCTCTGGCCATACCTTGGGCCCCCAAATGGATGCTGGGAAAAGACAGTAAAGGCCACCGCGGGATTCTGGTGGCCTCCGGTCGCCTCATGGGCCGCCTCTTTTGCCCGGACGCCTATGGGGGCTGGGCCCCATTAAACCTTCGGGGGCCCCCCTCGCGGCGGGCCCTGGATGGGGGCCCAGATGGCGGGGGTGGCTGCACGTTTTTCCATCGGTGGCGGGGCTGCCGTGGACCTCGGGGAGCATGGAGTCGTTTGGGGAATCACCACGCCCCCCCTCCCGCGGCCCAGGGGGTGCTTAGGGCCGGGTCTATCGCCCACTCCCCTCTGCAGCGTGGGGCAATGGTTGGTGCCTCCAGGCAGCACCGCACCGCCCGTAACCCCCGCGCACCTGTCAGGCTTCTCTCAGGGGCAAAAGGAGCCCTCGGGTAGTAGAAAAGCACCGCGACGCTGCTGGAAAAATTGGCGTCGCCACCGCCTCAGGGCACGCTTCTGGGGAAATTGGCGTGCGCCACCGCCTGCGGGGGTGCTGCCTCAGCTCCCCCCCGTGCACAACGCCTTCGCAGCCCCGGGGTGTGGCGATAATCACCTGGGCGGCAGAGGGCTGCCACGGTGGCGGAGCGACGTAGTTGACAGTGGGGCGGTCAGGTCCGTCAGCAGCAGGTGGGTGTGGCCGGGAGGAGGTGGATGGCGGCGTCCTGCCACCCTCTGCAGCCAGGTGTTGCCCGGCGTTAGGTCACGCTGCTGCTGTGGCAAGACCCTGCACAGCCTGTCCCGCGCGACAGACTCCCTTGCCTGGCAGAGGATCTTGGCCACCCGACAGGCCACGATCTGTCGAACCCTGGTGGCTATGGGCACCAACCGTGCCTCCGCCTGCATGACGTGGGTGTTTTCCCAGCGCGGTGCCCCCAGCAGGGTCCTCAAAGCTCGGTTCTGAAGGACCTCTAACTTCCTCTGCTGAGTGAACGATAACGAGACAAGCACGGCGCGCTGTAGTCTACAAGGGCGCGCACAGTGTGCACGTAGAAGAGGCGCAGCACTGATGACGTGGCCCCGGCGTGTGTCCTCGTCATGGCCTTCATGACGTTGAGCCTGGTCTCAGCCCTCTCTCTCAGATACGTGACCTGAGTAGTGAGGTGGAGGCCCCGGTCAAGCCACATTCCGAGGTACTGGAAGCGAGACCACCGAGAGACAAGGCCTGGTGGATCGCCCGTGACGTCACACCATAAGGATACCACCCGTTCCTCTCCCCGTACAAGTTTACCTACCTAATATAATGTTTATCAGTATAAAAGATATACTGTTTATCTTCGGAAATGTTTGTTCTATAATATTATCAAATAAAAAACCGTAAAACACACAAAGAAAATGCCATTATAGAGACTTTCAAGAAATATGCATTAACTTAAACTCTTCGCCATTTAACATTTTGCTCGCAACATTTTTAAATGGAGAATATCAATAGAAGCGGAGTTTAATTAGCTTTCCATTGATAATATTTCGTTTAGTGATAAGTGAATTAGCGGCATGCATAAATTAGCGTTAACTAAATATAAAAAATCATGAAATCGGTAATTTCCTACCTAATATATGTTTTATCAGTATAAAATATATACTGTTATCTTCGGAAATGTTTGTTTTATAATATTATCAAATAAAAAACCGTAAAACACACTGAAGAAATGCCATTATGAGACTTTCAAGAAATATGCATGAACTTAAACTTTTCGCCATTTATATTTTGTAAAAAAACTTTTTACATGGAGAATATCAATAGAAGGCGGAATTTAATTAGCTTTCCATTGATATATTTCCTTTTCTGATAAATGAATTAGAACCATGCATAAATTAGCGTTAACTAAATAAATAACATCATTAAATCGGGTAATTTACTCGATTTCATGATGTTATTTATTTAGTTAACGCTAATTTATGCATGGTTCTAATTCATTTATCAGAAAAGGAAGTATATCAATGGAGAGCTAATTAAATTCCGCTTCTATTGATATTCTCCATGTAAAAAAAGTTCACAAAATATTAAATGGCGAAAAGTTTAAGTTCATGCATATTTCTTGAAAGTCTCATAATGGCATTTTTTTAGTGTGTTTTACGGTTTTTTATTTGATAATATTATAGAACAAACATTTCCGAAGATAACTGTATATATTTTATACTGATAAACATATATTAGGTAGGAAATTACCCGATTTCATGATTTTTTATATTTAGTTAACGCTAATTTATGCATGCCGCTAATTCATTTATCACTAAACGAAATATATCAATGGAAAGCTAATTAAACTCCGCTTCTATTGATATTCTCCATTTAAAATGTTTGCGAGCAAAATATTAAATGGCGAAGAGTTTAAGTTAATGCATATTTCTTGAAAGTCTCATAATGGCATTTTTTTTGTGTGTTTTACGGTTTTTTATTTGATAATATTATAGAACAAACATTTCCGAAGATAACAGTATATCTTTTATACTGATAAACATTATATTAGGTAGGTAAACTTGTACGGGGAGCGGAGCGGGTGGTATCCTTATGGTGTGACGTCACGGGCGATCCACCAGGCCTTATCATCTCGGTGGCCACGCTGGAAGGCGTGGGTCCAAGCCAGCCTGATGCCCTGTATCTGTAGAGGACAGACCGGGGGTGCAGCGGCCTTGAACACCATAGCCTTGGACTTCTCAGCCGATATCTTGAGACCCAGCTCTCTGCACTTGCAACGGATCAGGTCAAGGGCTTGCTGGGTCAGAGACACCCGGTCACCCCGGCCAGTAACGACCAGGACCAAGTCGTCGGCGTAGCTGAGAGGTGCCGTACCCTCCCGGAACGGCAGGCCGACCAGCTGCTCCATCAGGAGGTTGAAAAGGGTGGGGCTTAGGACCCCGCCCTGCGGCGTGCCGTTCTCCAGCTCCCTGTAGCTGGATTTGCGCCCCTGGAACCTGACCCTGGCGCGGCGGTGCCAAAGGTAATCCTCAATCCAGGCGAGGAGTCTGTCCCGCACGCCCCGCCGCACCAGCGCGGCCAGGATGGCGTGGGCGTTGGCCAGCTCAAACGCCTTCTCCAGGTCAAGGAAGACGGCGACAGCAGGGCGGTTGTCGATTTGGGCCAGGAGGGCCATGACGCTGTTGGAGGTACCCACCCCCGTGGTGAAGCCAAAGATGTGTGGGTGGAGGTCTCCCAGGCGCCACAGGAGGCGGGTCAGCACCATCCTCTCCGCCGTCTTAGCCGTGCAGCTCATCAGGGAGATTGGGCGCGGCTTGGTGGGTTCCCTGGGCTTAGGGATGGGCTGGATGTCGGCCTCCTTCCACGCCGAGGGCAAGCGGCCAGCCAGCCAGGAGGAGTTAGTTGATCAGGGCCAGGAGTGCCGCCTCCCCGGCCGCCCCAGCGTGGGCCAGCATCGAGTAGGTGACGCCATCAGCGCCCGGAGCGGTGTCCCGTCCCTTCCTGGCCCTTACCAGCTCCCGGGAAGTGAAGGGCTGATCAGTGGCGTCGGGGTGAGCGCGAGCGGCGCCGATGACAGCCTCGCGCACAGGTTGAAGCTGAACCTGCAGCCGCTGGACACGGGCGGGGAGTTGGTCGCTGCTACCCCTCGAGACAAACATCCCCACCAGGCGCTCGGCCTCCTGTAACGGCTGGGGGTGGGCGGGAGGGCGGGGAAGTCTCTTTCCGGAGGCAGTCCTCACCTTGCCCCACAGCTCGGCCAGCTTGGTGTGTTGGTTACAATCTGCGCACCATTCGAGCCATTTGGCTTCCCGAACCCGCCCCGTGACCTGCCGAGTGTGCCTCACAACCTCACGCAGCAGCTCCAGATTGTTGGGTGTCAGCCGCCTGCTGTACAACTTCCGGTGGATGTTAACCATGTGGTTCTGTTCCCGCACCTCCTGGTTGTAGAACCACCAGTTCTGGTTGTACCTGCGACCGGGGACGGGGACCTTCCGTGGTATGGCTGCCTCCGCCGCCCTCTCTATGGCCAACGTCAGTTCGCTTTCACGCTGGTCCAGATCCTCCGGTGGCTCGTAGGTGGCCCACCACTCGTCCAGGATGGCCTGAAACAATGCCCAGTCCGCCCGCTGTATATTCCACCGCGGCGGCGGGAGCTGTGGCAGCGGCCGGGTGACCTGGAGTGTAGTGGCGACTGCGTAGTGGTCGCTGGTCAAAGTGGGGTGGACCTGCCAGGAGGCGTCCGGTGCCAGGTCACTGGAGATCAAGGTGAGGTCCAGCCTGCCACACCGGACGTGGGTGGGCTCCTCGGTGTTTAGGAGGACAATTTCCGGCACCTTCTCCAGCACCGCGGCTAGGTGGCGGCCCGCACGGTTGGTGGGGGAGACAGACTGCAGCATCGGGTGGTGGGCGTTGAAGTCGCCACCCACCAGGACGCTGTTGTGTGTGGCGAGGGAGAGCAACTCATCGGCCTCCAGTTGCCTCCTCCAGCTGCTGTACACGTTGTATACAGTCAGTGGGAGGCCTGGAAGCTCCAGCTGCACTGCCATCACCTCCACGCCCTCGCCACAGTCCACGGGGTCCTCAATCTGACGGTGCGGGCGAGCGCTGCGTACCACTACCACACAGCCTCGACGCCCATCCTCGCCACATGATAGGGAGTACACCGTGTATCCCTCTATCTTCCACTCAAAGTGCTCCGGCGTCAGCGTTTCCTGCAGGAGAACGAGGTCAAGGTTCTCCTCCACTATGGCCTGGAGAACCTCAGGTCTCTTGCCACGGAGCCCTTGAATGTTCCATTGGAGCACCTTGAGCCTGCCAGCGGCGTGCGGCGGTTGGGGGGAGGTCACGGGTGCCTCGCCATCGCTTTTTCTTTCACTCAACTCGTGATTCATCTATATCGGTGAACAGACCCGGGATGGGCTGTGTAGTGGGGGTGGAAGGAAGGAGGGACGGGGGTGATGAGGGACTGTCGTGAGTGAGGGAAGGGGAGGACGAAAGACGCGAATCCCTTTCAATCTCGGTCCAGAGGAAGGCCACAAGTTCCCCTTCGTCCCTGGGGACGTCACGCGCGGGGTCCAAAGGTTTCGGAGGCTTTTTATGTAATCTTACAAATGAGGCGGCCTTGTTTTCCCGCCTACTGTTATCCTTACGATGGAAATGTTTTGACTTTTTCCCATCAACCACTGGGATTCGTTGTCGCTCGAGCCTAATGTTCTATTTGCTTGGTCTCATGCCGCACACGCCATTGCCTGGCACTGTGTTTCTCGCGGCGATCAGTTTTTGCTCCGTGCACGCAGTGAGCAGGAATCTTGCTGCGCCGGTGCCGCAGTGGCTGTTCCTCGCGCCATGGAGCTGGAACGGCTGGTGCCAGTCTGCCCTTGCTTTAGAGCCATCACCCTCTCGCGCCCCGTGATGGCCACATGTCGTGCCCAGGCCGCGCACGCGGGCCCCTCGGGTAGAGCAGGCAAATCTACCACTCACAGGTTTGAAACAGCCCTGTTATCACGCATTGCAGTGTCCTCCCGATACAAAATGTTTCGACATGTATACAGTCTGTCACTGGAGTCGCTGTCGTCCGAGGACGCTGCTCTTTGGCCTTGAACTTACTCCGCACGTGTGCTTTCGCGACACCGTTTTCCTTTCCGAGGACAATTTTGGCACTTGAATATCCACCGAAATCCTGCCGGCCACCATTTCGCTTTTTGTTCTGCACTTTCAGACTTTGCGCCTCTTATGCGGCGAGTGTTCCTGGCGCCCTTGCCACACGCGCGGTGCCCAAGGGTGGTGGCAGCTTACCGAAAATATTATCGTTGAAAACAGTCTTAGCAACCAAAATACTGCAAATCTTGTATTGTACTCTCGTCAAGTCAATAATGAAGTTGTAAGATGCGACGGTGGCTTGTATTGTGTTGACTGGCAGCCTGCCTTTGACCTCGCCTATGTAGGGGAATTCCAGCCAGTGTGACCTACGATCAAGACGCTCAGCCTTGCGTTGCAATAGCCTCGCATTCTTTTTATGTTATATCTGTAATATACCTTTATGCACTTTATAATTCTGCATATCTATAACCCTGGAAGGAACACATGTTCCAACAAGTCCAGGCCGGTCCCAAAGCTTCGGAGTGCCTCATCATTACCGATGTGGTTTCCTGTACGCTACCTCCGCTACTTCCATTAGTTTCCAACTCCATCAAGTTATCAAACTAATACTTCCACTGTGATACTTGAAATGTGAGTATCTCTATTTATCTTCTACGTGTCACTTGTAGCCCTGTTGCTCGAACTACTTTCAGTTCCCAGAGTAATGGAAACACTAATCATTATATTACGCCTAACACAAAGCAGACTGTGTATAGGTCTGGATGTTTTATTATCCTCCACTCAATATCACACAACTGGTTCTTAGTTTCAAAAGAAATTATCTAATAAGAAAATTATGTGGTCACGCACACTAACATAGCTCTTGTGAATATTTCATGTGCGGCATATAGATTTTCTGTCATGTCTTGACGTTTTATCGATGTAGTGTCAGTGTGAGAGCCAAGGTAGCAGTAAGAAAGGTCTTCATCGATATTCTCTTTTCAGCTGATACTTGACAGAAACAAGAGTCATTTTCGTGAAGGTGGAACTTATGTACTAGGTTTTCCTTGTATTAACCTTGTGGAAATTATCCACTATAACACCCTAAATATAGTGGTAGTTTTTTCTCCCTCTTTTGTAATGAGGGAGGTGTTGTTCGCTTCCCTGTAGGGAGGAGAGTAGAAATGTAATATAGTTATTATGTTAATGGTATTATATATATAAATTAAGGTAATTTAAGTCAAATATAAGTATTGGAATACGGGAAATAAACAATCACAGTGGTATTAACCATTACCACCTTAATTAGACACGACTGGTTTAATTATAGGCAGCTGTTATAATATTTCGCATCACGGTTGACCAGTAGATATGCATTCGTGGCCCACGATTGAAAGGAAGTTCAGTTCACTCCCAGATCCCACCATAGCAAGATGGCACTAACCTCTTGCTAGTTTCTCTAGTTAAGACGAGAAGTTGTATATATAAATAAAAACTGAGCTATCGGTTAAAACCAAGGAAGTGTCTTAGCAACACAAGCGACGATCTCGCCCGGCCATAAGCCTGACTGGTCTCCCCGACACCTCTCACCTCTGGCCTCGACTCCGCCGCGCCACGCCGGCCCGCTTCTGTCCGTGGAATATTTGATGAGCCATTTCATGCATTTTGAAGATGATTTCAAGCCATTTCAACCCTCCTATACACCTGATAAGCACTTTAACTTGTGCTAGCTGGGGTATAGTGTCGGGAATATATAGGTTGGGTATTTTGGAGGTACGAATTCGAATCAGTGAATCATTTAAGTGTCATAACTTTTCACAAAACTTATGTTTAACTGTGTGTGTGTGTGTGTGTGTGTGTGTGTGTGTTTGTGTTTGTGTTTGTGTTTGTGTTTGTGTTTGTGTTTGTGTTTGTGTTTGTGTTTGTGTTTGTGTTTGTGTTTGTTTGTGTGTGTGTGTGTGTGTGTGTGTGTGAGGAGGGTTTATTTACAGAGCTTTTGCATATATGTGCATTATACCTTGTATTTCTCCCTCCCTTGAGAGTCGCATAACATGCGGTTTGTCTCACTATTTGCTGTACGATCACACTGTGGCATATTGCGTAAGGGAATACTGAACACTCTTAACAGTGTAAAGAAGAGGGAAAAGTAGTGGATTTCGAACTTCTAGTATTATAACTGGGAAATACGTAGGTACTATATAGATAAGTAGGTAGATATGCATATATGTACACTTGTTCTTTTTTGTTTGTTTGAGTCAATGAATGTTAGTAAATGAGACGTGGTTAATCTCTGAGCCGTATTTGGAAATAACGGCAAGCATTATAGCCACTCTTTTCTTTCCTTGAGTGGCGTCCTTTATCACCCAGCGCCACCGCCATTTGCATCCTATGGCACCCCCCATAACCATCACCACCATCACCACCACCGTACTTGAAATGATAACCAGAACACTACGGAACTTTTCCCTGTACTCTGTAACGAAACATGCAACATTATTCCTCTCTCCAATACTGGATGCATATGGTATGCTACACTCACCAAAAGTTTTTTAGGCAACCAATTATTCTGCCGTTGAAACCGAATGGAGGGAAGACAAAGAGAAGATCAATACCTGAAGAGGACGTGTACAAGTGGGCCTCTTCATGCCATTGATAAACCATTTACTCCTGGAACTCATGTCACTTTTGAGCTGCAATTTCCAGGGAAGTAAATAAAATAATCAAAATCAACAACTGTTATATTTCAAGTTTCTGTCGTGTATGACTCAAAGTGCAATAACTCATGTCTTTTCCATCCTTACAGCTATTTTCTTAAATTTAACATATAGCTGAGGTCACGTAGATCAGGGGCAGGTGAGAGTGACACGAAGGTTAAAAGTTTACAGTTATCGACGCACTCTTTGTAAGATAGAGACACTCCAAGGGTTGGGCGGGGAAAGAGCCAGGGAGGTGGCCTTGGGAGTGGAGTCTTTGTCATGAAGAAGATTCCTGAGCACGTAAATATCTAGAAATATATAGATACATAGTGTGTATGTGTGTGCTCGTGCTTTCTGTGAATAAATAGAGGTGATTACGATTGGTGGGGAAGGAAACAGGGATACATTTGTGAGATCATTGTGGAGTACTGTCCGATAAATATTAATGCAGAGGAGAGACTTCTTGGTAACGTAGTCGAACCGGAGGAGAATGTCCGTCACGAAAGTAGGCTGGCCGTCGAGTTAGCGTGGGGTGAAGAAAGGAGATAGTGCCTACGCCTCCCTCTTAGGCAGCGTCTCGTTTGGATGGAGAGTAGCTGGGTTGTTCGTCGTTGACATGCCACCAACTTGCAGCAGCACCACTAAGTAAGTCGTTATCAGATTCATCACCTGTAACGAACATGTCCAGGTGTTAGGAAGCGATTGGCCTCCGTAACAAACCTGGTGATGATGCGTACCTGTTGTTTGTTTCTTTGTTTGTTGAACTGATCAGCCTTTTGATATTACAACGTGTATAGGGTGTATGCATAGTATTCTGTGTTTATTTTTCTATGGTATCATATACTGTGTGCGTGTGTGTGTGTGTGGGTGGGTGTTTACTTAATATAAAGATAATTTTCATCCTTATTCAACATTACTAGATTCATGCTTTTCGACTTACTGGTTGTTCCATGAGCAAATTATTAGTGTCTTAATTGTTGCATTTTTTATTTTTGCTATTATTGTTGATAGTTTGAAGTATTCTTTGTTTCCTTAATCTAATTTATTTATCTATGAGGTAAGAAAGAGAAAAAACCCGCGGCACTGTGATCATCCATCCTTCAGGTAGTTGTCTCGATGAAAACTTAAAGTAATCGTCCACTCCACTTCATCATTGCTAATTTGATGCAGTCAAAATATAGTAGTATCGAGTACATCAGCACAATGCTGTCACTTTTTGTATCCAGTCAGCCGTTTTTAATTAATACGTAATCAAATCTGCAAATTCTTCAAGCTTCCAAAACGCTCCTGACAACTAGCAGACGATGCGCCATGACTCGATGACATCACATAAGGTACTCCCCACTTGCGAGGAAAGTATGAAGCTTGTGTACACAGACAATGTGAAAAGTAATTGAAGGATTTGTTGTGTTTGTGATAGTAATTTTTTTGCGATATGGTATAATTGGTATATACTTGCATCATATACAGGGTGTAACACGAGTCTCTGCAAATATTGATACAGGTGAAAGAACATGTAATTCTAAGCACAAAATATACTATAACCATATGCTTTTTGAAGCTTCCTTTAGACGTGAGATGAAGTTAGAAAAATTAGCGCGGCCAGTAATTTCACCATGGCAGGCGGTTGCCGCTCGGTGACATTTTGAATGATTTAATCATAATGTTTACTAGTAATGGAACATTATATTATCTTATAACAATACAATTGGTATTAACGGACATGTTATTACTAAATAAGCAGTACATGAGAACAGCAGGACTGTAATAAACAATACTGTAAAAGGCTAAGTGGCAAAGCGTCGGGGCGGGGAGGAAGGAGGGACTAGGCTGCGAGGCCTCACGCCGATCAGCTGAGTCACGTGTTCCATCCTACCCCTCCCTGACACAATGCCATGTAGCCTTTTACAGTATTGTTTATTACAACCCTGCTGTTCTCATATACTGCTTATTTAGTAATAACATGTCCATTAATACCAATTGTGTTGTTATAAGATAATGTAATGCTCCATTACTAGTTAACATTATGATTAAATCATTCAAAATGTCACCGAGCGGCAACCGCCTGCCATGGTGAAATTACTGGCCGCGCTAATTTTTCTAACTTCATCTCACGTCTAAATGAAGCTTCAAAAAGCATATAGTTATAGAATATTTTGTGCTTAGAATTACATGTTCTTTCACCTGTATCAATATTTCCAGAAACTCGTGTTACACCCTGTATGGGTGCAGCAAGAAAGCTGTGCCTTTCTAAAAAAGTTTGCACCCGTTTCTGACCGATACGGCCACTATAAATGTATGGAAAAGTGTTGTACGTCGGACGAGGGCAGATTGGAATGGAGAGCCATCGCAATGGGCTGAAGCTGGGGATATGTTGGTGGATGTTGGTGATGGAGAAGGAGGTGGGTGTTGGCGGTGGGGATGTGGGTGGGATGGTGATGGAAAAGGGGGTGGGTGTTGGTGTTGGGGACGTGGGTGGGATTTGGTGATGGAGTAAGGGGTGGGTATTGGTGAAGGAGAATGGGGTGTTAGGGATGGAGAAGGGGATTGGTGATGGTGATGTGGATAGAGAAGTGATGGAGAAGGGAGTTGGATGTAGGGTTGGTATTGGTGATGGAGAAGGGTGTGGGTGTTGCTGGTGGGGATGTGGGTGGTGAAACGCGGATGGAGAAGGGGGTGGGTGTTGCTGGTGTGGATGTGGGTGGGGAAACGGGGATGGGTGTTGGTAATAGAGAAGGGGGTGTTGAACCGTAAAGGGCGGTTATATTCTTCATGTATTGAAGGAGTGTGGGGTGGCTGGCAGGAACATAGGCTGGGTATGGCGGGTGGTAGCTGTGGATGAGCGGCAGGCAGACACGTGGGTTCGGTAAGGTCTGTTTATGCCTATATAACGTGTGTCCCTTATAAGTAGAGTGTGGGGTATGGAGAGATATTCATCTGATGTAGTTGTAGTCAGGTGAAGTTATATTTATAGGAATATACAGAGAAGAGGGGTATGTTGGGCCAGGGACAAGCGTGAACAGGTGACCTACGATCTGAGGGAGGGCAAGTGACTAAGTGAGAAATGAGGAATGAGGACACTAAGGGGCATGTTCACGCGTCTTACCATTATATATGCGGGGTCAAGGAGGGTTGCCATAAATATCCTACCTAACGGCACCACATGGTACAATGCTAGTGATGGACAAGGGGGTGGGTGTTGGTGGTGGGGACGTGAGTGGGTGCTGGTGAGGGAGTAAAAAAATAATGGAAGATTCTTGAAGGTTTCCATCATGTCCTCTCTCTCTCTCTCTCTTCTCTCCCTCCTCTCTTCTCTCTCTCCCTCTCTCTCTCTCTCTCTCTCTCTCTCTCTCTCTCTCCTCTCTCTCTCTCTCTCCTCTCTCTCTCTCTCCTCTCTCTTCTCTCTCTCTCTCTTCTCTCTCTCTCTCTCTCTCTCTCTCTCTCCTTCTCTCTCTCTCTCTCTCTCTCTCTCTCTCTCTCTCTCTCTCTCTCTCTCTCTCTCTCTCTCTCTCTCTCTCTCTCTCTCTCTCTCTCTCTCTCTCTCTCCTCTCCTCTCTCTCTCTCTCTCTCTCTCTCTCTCTCTCTCTCTCTCTCTCTCTGACCCCGAACCGTAATCGCTCATAATTTACGTCCTGTCGACACGATAGCTCTGTCACAAATGCAGACGTTTGTTGTTTACTTTCGGCGATGAGTTTTTCGGTGACCACCTCGTGTGACGTCATCAGCAATAATCGCACAGTCGCCGGAACGGGGCAGATTTTTTCCCCGCGCATTAAAAAAAAATAGTGTTTTTTACGGAAATAGGGCGTTGCATTTTTTTTTGTGTGTGTGGTTCAAGTGTTTGGAATGAACTTTCAATATACCTATGCAAGGAAAAAGTGGGTCTGGCCGAATACTTTATGACTACAAACTCACTCTACTATTTTGATGTTGCTATTCACAATAAATTGTGAATTACTTGAAAACTAAAGTAGCGAGGGAAGAAAGAATCAGTTATAAAAGATAAAATTGCATGATTCTGAAGTAAAAGGATGAAAAATCTAAAACAAAAACAATATAGCCGTACTGACGAAAACATGAAACAGAGGAAGGGCCGGGGATATAACGATGTATGAATTACCGATATACCGACACACTACCTCAAGGGACTCACCGCTGGAATGTTGCCGTTGCCCAGTGTTACCATACTCTTAAGGGTGACGGGCGCCAGGGCCTCGAGCTGTCTGCATAAACGCTGGACCTGTGGACAACCAACTCAGTCACTCCTTAAACCCTCTCATTGCACTGACGCAGCAATAGCAATAGAGCATCGTGTGGAAGTAAGTAATCTCAATGAGTGTTTCCAAAGCTTAATGTTGTATGTTGTTTAGGGTCCCACCGCTTACCTGGGCCTTGAAGGGTAGGTGAGGGGAGAGGGCGCTACGGTCCCTCAGATAATCCGTTGCTGCTAATATCTGATGGAAGAAAATTATGTATTTTAGTAAGTGTAATTTTGTAATATTAATAATTGATTGTCTAGATGTCTGTGACTAATTAACTTGCATGCTTAAAGAAAATAAATTTGGAGTAGGGTTGATGGCCAGGTTTTCACAATAAGAAGGATAAAGACTATGTTACAATTTAAATCTCGCGTAACTGATAGGATAATATAATCCCGCTACTTAACTCCAAGAGACAGACGCATGTTATTCATGGTCTACTATAAATGCTCTCCGATCAGATTTTAACCTCGAACACAACATTGCAGAGTTTTTTGTATCTTCCTCTTTCAGCTACAATCTGCCGATAATAACAAAATACTGACTTGATTTTATTGATTTAGTTTTTGGGATCAATATATTTATAGATTTAAAGAAAAAGACTGCTATTTGTCTTTGTCTCCATCGATGTCTGGAGCATTGTCGGGAAAGACGATGGGGAGGGAAGTCGAAAAAGGAGGGAGAAGCACAAGAGTTAGATAATGAAGGACGTAAATGAAAATGAGAAAAGGATAGAATAGGAAATATCTATAGAAGACTAAAGGGCAAGGACTAAAGGGAAGGAATGCGGTGTAGGGAAGAGGTAGATGGTAAAAAAGGGTTAGACGTGAGAACAGGAGGGTAATGGTGGTGACATATAAGGACAAGTCAGAGGAGTAGTGAACGATGAATAAGGATGTGAAAAAAGAAGAAGGACGAATATTGATGGCTATAAACATAAAGAGAAAAATTATACAAGAAGATTAGATGAACTCTGATGAAGACTTTTGTTAAGAAAGCGAAGTAAAAATATAAAAGACTGGAGATATGGCCTAGTGAAAGTAAAAAGTAATGGAGGATATCAACAGGAGGCATACGAATACTTGCCTTGTTTTTAAATGCTTCTCCTGTTAGCGAGTATATTGTCATGGCGAGGAAAGAGGACAGTGTTAACCCCAGTACCATATTGTTGTAGTTCGTGGGGTCACGTAGAATATTGTAGAGGCCTGTGCAGAGGAACAGCAAGCTACACAGCACTAGCAGCAACTCTGGCCATGCTAAGTAGTTGAGCAACAGTGTCTTCATCATGTGTACCTGTACAAATCAAAATTGTAATTTTTTGTCAAAACAATTATGAATGAAAAAATTGACGGTTGCATTAACAATATTAACATATCAATGCAAAAAAGCAGAAATGCAAAACAGAGGGAAAAAAGTATATTCTAAAAATAGAAATAATATGAAAAATTAATAGATCACAGAAATTCAGTAATAGCCAAGGCAATAAAGAATTGCAAATCCAAGGTACAAGTTAAAATTCCATAAGTATCTGTGCATATTAGCATAACGTATGTGTTGGATGATGATTGAGAGTCTGATGCATGAACAAATGTAAAAATGTTGTCTAACTATCTCACCAATAAACAAAATATTAAAGATAACACAAATTATCTAATTTTAGGACCATCGATGGAAAGGTAGATGTGACTTAGAAGACCTTGAGGTTGTAATATCCAAAGTATATTTTTGTATTGCTAATTCTTGAGGGAACCGTTGTTTATTTTCCTAGACCTTTCACATGGTATTAATTTATCACGTGATCATGCGTCGCCTTAATGCTGTTTATCACACACATCACAATGTATACTTTTCAATTATCAACATGTCACATGATGTTCCGTGAAAAGTTGTGGAACCCAAGTATTCTATTGATGAAAAAAATAATAAAAATCACAAGAAGGATCCTGGACAACACGATGAAAGTGTCGTGTAGCAATATTCACCTTTCTGACGCGGCGCTCAAGTTGGAGCAGCTGACTCATCTGTTGCTCCCACCCTTGGTCTCCCTGCTCCAAGGGGGACGACCAGCACTTAGGTTGAAGGTCCGTCCCTAGCGGCAGTGGCAGGGCGGCTCGAACCAGATGGTTCACGTAGTTACCCATGAAGATCAAAGCCCACAAGAAAAATAGAACCTGAATAAGGTACATCAAGTACGACGCAGAATCGTTGACCATCATAAAAGGAATCAGGTATATGCATCTATGTAACCCCCAAGCAAATCCTGAACAAACACTGCAAAACACTGGGAAGATACACAGCAGCAGGCTGAGTGTTTGTATTTTCAAGGTGACGTGCGAGCTCATGCCGAGGGTTACCGCCTCACCGGCAGCTTCCTCCAAATAAGGAAGAAGTTTGGCCAGATATCTAGACTGAAGCACCATCAGGAACTTAATAATAAAATTCATCCCTGTTGAAAATCTTAAGGCAGTCAATAGCGATAATGCTCCGAGGTCAGAGCCTTCCGTTTCGATGTTGATAAAATGCAGTCCACGAAAGCTACGAATCCCTAAGGATACAAGCTGTAGGAACAGAGCCCATAAGGACAGTGTGAGGCTTAAACAGGGACGAGCCGCAGGCGGAGATGTAGGCCAGATATATGGGAAAAAACCCAGGAATTG
>JACEEZ010007990.1:0-40000 GCA_016584305.1 Chionoecetes opilio | reverse complement strand
TATATATATATATATATATATAAGAGCATAGTTCGTGTCCGTGTCTGTTTCTGTTCTGTGTGTGTGTGTTGTGTGTGTGTGTGTTGTGTGGTGTGTGTGTGTGTGTGTGTGTGTGTGTGGTGTGTGAAAGAGGTACTGTACTGGTAGTACATTACCTCTCTATAGAGAGAGAAGAGAGAGAAGAGAGAGAGAAGAGAGAGAGAGAGAGAAGAGAGAGAGAGAGAGACGAGATGAGAGAGAGAGAGAGAGAGAGAGAGAGAGAGAGGAGAGAGAGAGAGAGAGAGGAGAGAGAGAGAGAGAGAGATAGAGAGAGAGGAGAGGAGAGAGAGAGAGAGAGAGAGAGAGAGAGAGAGAGAGAGAGAGAGAGAGAGAGAGAGAGAGAGAGAGAGAGAGAGAGAGGAAGAGAGAGAGAAGATGAGAGAGAGAGGAGAGAGAGAGAGAGAGAGAGAGAGAGAGAGAGAGAGAGAGAGAGAGAGAGAGAGAGAGAGAGAGAGAGAGAGAGGAAGAGAGAGAGAGAGAAGAGAGAGAGATGAGAGAGAGCGAGAGAGAGAGAGAGAGAGAGCTTCAGTTTAGAGCAGTGGTGGTGGTGAGTGGTTAGAGTGGTGGTGGAACACCTCACATATGGAAGAAAAAAAAGATTAATACAAAAAAAGAAAGAAAAATTGCTTCAAAATTCAAGAGTAGCCTATATACGAATAATCATAAGAATGTATTTTATTTTAATTGATACAAAAATACGAAACAAATGCCTTAACATTCAGGAGTATATTAGGATAATAAGAAGGAAGGAAGGAAGGACTCTGAAGCAGTGGCGTATATATTACGTGGAATATATAAGACATTCTATAACATTTGAAGTCACTTTGAAATATTAAAAAGAGAAATTGGATCATACAAGAAATGCAAACCGTTTATATAAAGCATGAAATTTGTGATCTATATATGGAAAAATTTTTTCCCATGAAGCAATTTAGAATCATTGACACTCATAAAAACCTTCACTGTACAAATATTTCTTGGAGCTACTTTGCGAATTTAGAAAGAATCGAATTGACATATTTTTTCTTTATGCAAGTGAAGTTATATGTTTGATTAATTGGCTGAATATTTGCCTGAGAGGACGAAATGGACGCACACACACACAACACACACACACACACATACACAGGGAAAGGATGGGAAGAAGGAAGGAAGGAAGGGAGGAAAGGAAGGGAGATAAGGGAAGGGAAGAAGGAAGGGAATATTTGCTATGTGGATGCAGGACTAATGCATTATACAAGTGATATTTTACCCTTGTTTATTGGCTACATAAATCTCATATATTATGCATAAGTTTTTGTTAAGATTTATATTTCTTAAACATCACATGTATGTTTCCTCTTTATTTCATAAACAGTCTAAGTAATTCTTCTTTATTCATTATTATTAATAATTTTAGACAATTTACATAAATTGTTTTGAAATTCTTCAACACAATATTATCAAGCAAAATACAGTCACGTGCACTAAACATAGAAAAATGTTTTGGAAAGTCCTCGCCAGTGATCGTGCAGGGTATACACAGAGTCGAATTTGAATATAGTTATGCTCCTTTCCCTGCCGGCACGTCCCCCGAGGCAGGGCAGGGGGCAGGGGGCTAGGTTGGCGGCAGGGGGCAGGGCTGCAGCGTGGGAGGGGACCATGGTAATGCCCCTGCAGTGCGTGAGTTTGGATTTCCCAGGGTTAATTAAGTAGACATGTCTTCAGCTGTGGTGTTGGAGGCCCTCAGTGAGTCCCTCGGCGCCCCTGGGTGGCGGTGATGGTGGGCGGTGTCCCTCTGAGCAGGCCGAGCACCCACATGCCCACGGACATGAGGGAGGCCCCCAGCAGCAGGCCCAGCAGGCTGCCGGCGTCGCTCAGCAGGCTGGGCGTCGGGTAGGCGTCGTACTCGGTGAGCACGGCGCGGGCGTCGAGGTTGTTGTCCTTCACCACCGCCAGCACGGTAATGGCGAGCGCAGTCACCGCCCGCCCGTTCACCTTCAGGCTCAGCAGCGTGCGGGGACTCCTGCGGCAGGCGGCGAGGCATGCCTCCCTGTGCGCGGCGAACACGCCCAGGGACGGCGGCGGCCCCTTAGTGGCGTTGTGTAGCGCCCATATCAGCAGGCGGCGCGCCCATGAGGCATCGCAGGAGAACAGCATCGCAGAGCCGTCCAGGGAGTGGCCAGCGGGCGGTTGGACACACCCCGCCTGAGCCACGGCCGCCGCCTGGGAGCACCGGTGGAAGCATTGCCCCAGGGGCGCGGCTTGCTCATGCCCCAGGCTGCGGTAGGTGGTGAGGCCAGTGAGGATCTTCTCCCTGCCGCCTACGTGGTCCAGCTCGTCGATGAAAGGCCCCTCCGGCAAGGGCGGCTCCCCCGCGGCGTGTAGCGAGTGTGTTCCGAGGCTTTCTGTCTCTCCTCCTCGTGATTCTGGCTTCTTATCACTTCTCGTTGATCCTATACTTTATGGTGACAACTAGGCATTTGTCCTGTGACAAACTTTGAGAGTGCAAGCTATCACTGGTTCTCACGGAGGAACATAGGGGGGAGTTATCCTTATAATTATATATATATATATATATATATATATATATATATATATAATATATATATATATATATATATATATATATATATATATAACATATATATAATATATATATAACATATATATATATAATTATATGTTTAATATGTTCCTAAAAATATTCTGTTTCTTTTGATGTTAAGTACATCCACATATCCTATATGGAAGTTATAATAAATTTGACACATGTGTGATATTAGTTGTATTTCACTAGTAATAGTTGTGGAAGTTATTATATATGTTAGGAGTAAAAACTGACTGACACACACACACACACACACACACACACCACACAGGAACAAACAAGCCCCAAACTCATTCCCTACCCATCCTCCCACTCTATCTATCTAATTTATCAATGAGCTAATGTTATTTACGATGGCAGATAATTGCAAGAGCTGATTATCTCTCGCTGAGGAGGCTAATTACACCCATCTCCCACAACCAGCACCATTTGTCTCCCGTGCACAATGGGGCGGAGTATTGCACCATCCGACCCTCTAATGGTGGATAATTCACGGTTAAGGCAGGTGGGTGCGTTGCCTATTACATCGTTAATTTATCCATCCAGACTCAGGCGAGATGTTGGTACTGACACAGATACGCTGGGGAGGAGGAGGAGAAGGAGGCAGTGGAAGGGTAAAATATAGAGAGAAACTAAAATATGCATGAAATTCTCTTTTGATATACATAGGGAGATATTTTTCGATCATACTCGATGTAAACACTTAGAATCTCATTTTGTTGCTTTTTATATTACAATATTTGCTTTATAGCAATCTGAATCTTCTTCCTCCCCTTCTCACTCTCCTTCACAAATGCGAATAAGACAGACAAACATAATTTATACAGATGAAACATATGTAAAGTAAAAAACTAAACAAAACACACACACACCCACCCACACCCACACCCACACACACACACACACAGATTTTCAAGGTGAGAGGGAGTATTACAATCTAAGGACTGGTTGTGAAAGGGGAGAAGGCGGAGAAGGAGTAAGAGGTAAGGGACACAGGAGGTAGTGGCAAGTAGGGTTTCTGTATAAAGGGTAACGCCATTCATGGGCCGTATGTTAAACGCAATTGGACGCCATCTTGCTATCCCGGCCTCTCCGGTCACTCTAGACCCGCGGAAGTTCTCAAGGCATGCCCCTAAAGTATATCATGTTATACATGTATAAATGATATACTGTTATCCTCGGAAATGTGTTTTTATAAGATTATCACATAAAACACAGTCAAACACATTAAATAAATGCCTTTACTAGACTCTGAAGAAATATGCTTGAACTTAAAACTCACTTTAACTCGTCGCTATTTAAAACTTTGTGAGACAACTTATAACATGGAACATATCAACAGAAGCGGAATTTTATTAGCTTTCCATTGATATATTTCGTTTTCTGATAAATGAATTAGCACTATGCATACATTAGCGTTAACAAAATAAATCGCCGCGCCGCTCACCCTATGCTCTCTCTCTCTCTCAGCATAAAATATATATATATATATATATATAAAATATATATATATATATATATATATATATATATATATATATATATACTATTGTAAAGGTTTCGGTTTTAATGGGGATTTTTGTGAGCTTAGAATACTTCACTTTACCTCTCCTGAATTAAATCACCTTAGGATTGTTTGTTTGAGACTCACTATGAAGCTATCAGTCCAGGGCACAGGGTAACAATAAACACATGGTAAACACCTTAACTAGTTTATTTACTACTATTCTACACACAGCAAAATAGCACACCAGCACAAGCTTCATCCACTCATTTACGCCCTAAATATCTTCCCTACATATGCCTATGATAGCCTACCGCTTCTGGTTATCTGGCTGGGGAATAGATATAAGGGGTTATGGGTTATCTCACGCTCTCACCGAGGAACCTGTAGCCTTGTCCTCGTCGCAGCACACACGTGGTCGCTCTCCTGTCTAGCGACTCGTTCAACGCCCTAAATATCTTCCCTACATACGCCTAAGATAACCTACTGTATCTGGTATCTGGCTGGGGAATATATATTAAGGGGGTTATGATTTATCTCCCCCGTTTTCACAGGGGAAACCTTAGCCTTGTCCTCGTCGCAGCACCCCCTGGTCGCTCTCCTGTCTTGATCCGCTCAACGCCCAAAAATATCTTCCTACAAAAACGCCCTAAATAACCTACTGTATCTGGTATCGGGCTGGGGAATAATAAAAGGGGTTATCTCAGCTTTTCGCGACCTCGGGAAGTCCTGTAACTTGGACCTCTCCACGGAAAACCCACATTTGGTCGATCGCTACCACGCACTCTTTTTCCCTTTCCCTTTTTGGGCTCTGCGTCCCCACCCTCGTCCTGGGACTAGCCCAAGACCTCCTTCTCCTCCCCGTATGACTCGCCCCTGGTTTGCCACAAAAAAAAGGGCTCCGACGGGCGAGGGACTGGAAGAGGGGGGCGGGACGTCCTCGTGCCTGGAGCACTTTTCCCCTTCGCGAGTTCCTAAAACAGAAATGGGCGAAGGGGGGCGCCGTTTGGGCCTCTCTCCGTGGCGACGGGGCCGCCTTTGCCAAGTCCTTATAAGTTTTTTATTCTTTCTATAAATTTGCATGCTTTCCCTCAGGGCCCCACATGCAATTTACATCGGGGGCTTTTTTCTGTAACGTACCCGGGGTCCCCTCAGGGGAGGCCCTTATGAGCCAAAAAACTTAAAATACAGGAAAGCCCCTTTTCCCGCGCCGAAAAATATTTTCTGGCAANCTAATTTTTCATGCATAGGTTTTTTCAAATTCCCCCCGACCTCCACATTTGTAAAAAACGTTCTATTTGTCAGCAATAGATCTAAAATTATCTCCTCTAGTAGGCTCCTTGATTGCTTGACTTAGGAAGTTATCCTGGATTATATTTAACAATTCATCTGCATCGCTGTCACCTATGATTAAATCCCAGTCTATATTCCAAAGATTAAAATCTCCCCACCACGCATAATCGATTATATCTGCAGGCCTTGTTTATTTCTTCCCATATAGGAGCTGAATCCTCTTTACATAAGTTTGGAGGCCTATACACTCCCCCCCAAAAAACCATTTTCTCAGTTCCCTCCGTAACCCCCTACCCATATAGACTATGCTGTCATCTGTTTTTATAACATTGTTAACACAACAGTGCAATGCATCTCTTGCATAAAGCGCAACTCCTCCTCCTCGTCTGCCTACTCTGTCCTTGTGAAATAACTTATACCCAGCTATCTCGACTTCCGGATCGAATACCTTTCCTGACATATCCAACCATGTTTCTGTTAATGCTATTATATCAAAATCCTCTACACTATTTATTCCTCTCAGGAAATCTATCTTTTTTTAAATACCCCTACAGTTTGTATAGTAAACCTTAAGCAACTCCTTTTTTTTTTTGTCCATTTCCCTTTATCTTTAACTAAAACCCCTCCTCTCTCTCTTACGAATCATTTTAAAGTTCCCTGCCTTCTGAAACTCTCCTAGTGTGCAAGTTTCCTTTACCCCGACCCCCGTGTGACCCGTGTGACCCGTGGTGACATGTCAAATCATGCCATGGAAGTTGGAACTTGTGAAGTCCCGCACATGTTTTTTAATATATTTTATAGGATATAGGGCTCCCCTGCCTATTTAATTGTGTTATTGCTTTTAAATTATTATTTTATATTTTATTATTTATTATTGTTGTTATTTTTTATTATTGTTATTTTTTCCATTGATTTTATTAAAATTTATAACTATTACTATTATTATGTGGCGAGCTGTACATTGGACAAGTGTCATACTTCCACAGGAACCTTGGTCTTATGTGAGGGTGTTACCAGGAATACACACTGTTCGTGTGTATTCCTGGTAAAAGGTACACTATACGCAATGTATCGCTGAAAAGATCAGAAGGTGAGAAAGATCTAGGAGTGAGGGTAAGCTCAGACCTCCGTCCTAGGAATCAATGTATTGAAGCTAGAAATCGAGCTAACAGGGTATTAGGATTCATTACCAGGAGTGTTAGAAGTAGAAGTGCTGAGGTTATTCTAAAGCTTTATTTGGCACTAGTCAGACCACCTAGACTATGCGGTTAAGTTTTGGTCTCCGTATTACAGGATGGATATAGCCTTGTTAGAATCAGTCCAGAGAAGGATGACCAAATTGATTCAAGGGATGCATAACTTTAGTTATGAGAAGAGATTGAAGCTATTAAATTTACACTCACTCGAGAGGCGTAGAGTAAGGGGCGATCTGATAGAAGTTGTTAAGTGGTTAAAGGGATACAATAAAAGCGATGTAGGAAAATTTATTACGGCTAGTAATCAGGGTAGAACAAGAAGTAACGGATTCAAGCTGGAAAAACGTAGATTTAAAAAGGAAATAGGGAGAAACTGGTTCACAAATAGGGTGGTGAATGATTGGAATGGACTCAGTCGTCAGGTGGTCAATGCGGAGTCTATTGGGGTCTTTAAAAGAAGTCTGGAATAAATTCATGGATGGGAAGAAAGGTGGATGTAGGTAGAGTTAAGTAACAGTAACTTACCTCGTGTGGGGTTTCACGGCCTCTTGTAGCTTCCTATCTATGTTCTTATGTGTTGGGAGAAGTTTTGAGAGACACACATGTAGAGGTTGGCAAACCTTGGTACAGACGAGTTGACGGGTCATGGTGTGATGCATAAGGGAGTACTTTACTGTACCTATATGATAAGGGTGTAACTTGTAGCTACTACCTATTCTAAATTAATTGAGTTTTGTTATTACCTACCTATTTCATCGTTCACATCCATGCTACTCATCACATCACAAAGTCAATAATTCGTTTTTTTTTCTGTCATGATTGTATGACCATTTTGATGAAACATTGGGAACTACCAGAGAGGAACTACCACGTGTAGGTCTCACGTACGGCCTCTTGTACGTAGCTTCATTATTTTCTTATGTTCTTCTGCTTATTAGGATACTTTAAGTGAATGTCCCTTACTGACAGGATAATAAAAGACGTGAAATTATGTAAATTCCCTTGAATTAAGGGCTTGAATTTGCCTAAGTAATGAGTTTTACCTATCCGTTCAGAATACACCTAAAGTGTTGTGCGCAATGACTGCATTTGTATCTGTCGTCCTCCACACGTTCCATTGTATGGCACTCCTTGAAAGATGCAGCTTTTATGGACGTTCATTCTCCAAATATAAGTGCATTAACAGCATGTAGAGGTGAGTGGGCGGAAAGGGGTGGCGGTGGCGCGGTGGGCGGGGCTCACCTGCTGCCACCTGCCTCTGCTGGCCTGTTGTATTGATCCTACCTGGACAAGGCTCATGATTTAATCCTTTACTTCAACACCATTAGTCTGCTGCCATTCCCACCACCCATATCTCGTTCACATGAAGTTAATAATGATGATTAAACAACATAATGTAGTACAATCGCCGAGTGCACCAGGTGGATTCGAACTCGTGTTGCACCTGCCGTCAGTGCAGCCTGTGTTCAGATCAGTCTATTCGTCTCTTGAAAGCAGAAATAATCTCAATGGTCAATATAGATACATCCCAGTCCTGCATTGTACTGGCGGGGGGATGAAGGAAGGGGGTGCGGCTGTCGGGGGCAAAAGGGAGGTCATGGTTACTAATGGGTGATTCATGGTATCTAGTCTCAATGTCAATCATAGTATCGTGATTCGTCCACATTAGCTCCGGACCTCCCGAAGGTGGAAGAGAAGCGAAGTCAGGTGTTTCGGCCGACAGGTGACTAGCACTGGCTGGCTGTCCATGTATCTATTAATACTCCTTTGTATGTATCATAGTTGACGGCTATAGATGTATCAGAGCCTCGCATATCTGAAATGAAATAGTCTGATATAGTTATGCAAATATATCAGATCAGTGTGCTGGGATTCGATTTCATGATGATTCAGGCTGTGTCGTGCCCAGACGGTGGGCGATGTGCGGTGCCCGGGCGGGTAAGGCAGGAGCATGCACGCAGGATTTGAGGTCTAAAAAAAAGAAGACATGCGATTGCACAGGACAAAAGGGAAGTCGTAGTTGCTAACGGGTAAGCTGAGTTTCTAATCTTAATGCTGTGCTATGATCATGAATCTCCCACATTAGCCCCGGACCTCCCGACAAACGCCAGGATATTTCTCAGGGTTTGTCCTCCTGTTCATCTGTCAATGGCTTGGGTTTTTGCGGTGTCTGCCACGTCGTAAAACACACCACACCTTACAAGAAAATGTTGCTACCAATGTATATCTATCGGTAGAAACAAAAGGAAAATAAATTATAACTGTAGTAATTGATATACCTTAAACTTCATGGTCTTCTCAAGTTAGGCTATCGATTTAGAGGAATTGTATAAAATTTTGCTATTGATTTTACTCGGCTAAAAACCATACATTGCACATTTTTGTGATTTTCCACGTGGTTGTTTGTTCATTGACATCAACTTGAGTGTATCCAAGAAGGAGAGGGAAATCTGTGGAATATTTTAATCCTCCTCTATATAATCCCACCCCATTTATAATCTGATTCACATGATATAACATATTTCATAATAATATACATTAATTAAAGGTCCATCAAAACTGTGGAGTTGATGTGATAGTCGCCTCAGGTTACAGAGAGGAGTGGATGCCTCTACTTTGGTGACTCCTGGATGCGTCGCTTGGAGGGAAATAACGTTTACGAGGTTGTGGCAGGAGCAGCCTTTTCAGTAACAAACCAGTGCAAGACAGGGCTGATGCGGCCACGTGGCACAAAAGGAAGTCATGGTCACTAACGGGTGCTAGTAATTATGGTCATGATTCATGCTGAACTGCGCTTAACTGTCCACATTAGCTTCGGACCTCCCGGCGGAAAGGAGAGGTGGGAACAGTCTGATGCCGCGGCCCACTTTCGTATTGATTTTACCGATACTCTGTTGGTGCATGTCTGAGGGTGTTTGTAGCATTGTTTAATGAAAGCTATGACTATCCTTCTGTGCGAGTTGTGGAATAAATAGGCATACAAGATTTTTGTTGTCTTCGAAAAATAGATAAAAAGAGAGAATAAACGTAGATTTGTCATCCTTCTCATCGTTTAATTAGGGATTTGGCTTGAAGCAGACATCACTCACAAATCCAATAAATATTTGTTATAAAATGAATAGTCAACACTGAGGGCATGGAATGTCATGGTTGAGTGACGAAAACTGTGTCTGAAGCCAAAATTTGTGAAGTGCAGACAGAACTCCAAGTGTTGTATTTTTTAGATTATTTAGGACAAAAAAAGAATGAATAGTTATCCACCACCGGTCATTATAGCCGCATAGTGTCCTGCTTCCCGCCTCATGACAGCCACAGCCACAGCAACATAGATAGCGAGAGAGAATGCCATTGCCAAGATAGCAGGGCGGCGCGCGTGTGGCAGAGGCGGGGGCGTGGCCCCCTACCTGTGTTTTTTGGTTCACGAAGAATTGATTTGCTTTTATAACATGAAATGGAAAGAAGACGATGTGAAAGTTAAGAGTAATTTATAGTTTATTATGAGAGCGAGCATCCGTTGGCGATTGCATAGGTCTCCCTCCCCTTGAGCAAGTGTCGCGGTTTAGCATCTTCCTGTGTACCGTGTCCAGTAGGCCTAGGCGATTATTGAACGTAAACTAGAGAGCGCACAGTTTCTTATGTCTCGTCATACGTGTAACATTGTTGATTGAGGTTTTTTTTGTAATAACTAGAAGACCACAATAACGTACGTTGTGCATGCCTCTCAAGTGCTTGCAGACTGTTGGCCCTGTGGCGCAACGGATAACGCGTCTGACTACGGATCAGAAGATTCCAGGTTCGAATCCTGGCAGGGTCGCATTAATGTTTATTTTTCTATAAAATTGTAACATTTAAGAAAAAAATTCTCTTGAACATGAAAAAATCGAACAGTTCACTTTATCAGGAAAAGTTAATTAAATAATTCATCTAATAATAATCCTTCATGGTACCTGGAACTGTTGCCGATATATAATAGGAATTCTCGCCGACGTCGGCGGGTGTTCCAATTTTTCACGTCGGCGAGTGTTCCTATTTCTGGGGACAGCTCTACATAGTTCTTGATCTTGAGTTAGGTTTATGTAGTTAGGTTATGTTGGCAGGTGACATGTCCAGGTTAGGTTAGTGAACGAACTTTACAAGTGGAACTGTCGCCGAAAATTTCCACATCGGCGAGTGTTCCACTGTCGGCGAGAGTTCTCGGTTGGCGTTTCGGCGAGAGTTCCTATCGGCGACAGTTCCATAAACCAAGCAGCAACATAGATTACTGAGATGAGAAGTATGCGAATTGCTTTTAAATTTCGGATGAGGGTTGAGGTGGGAGATAACTTGAATTCGACTGAAGTTAAAGTTAAAAGTCAATAGATTATACCAACAATCAGTGATAGTTAATTTGAGTGAAGCATCAAGATTTATAAAGAAAAGTGAGCCGCAACGTATACGTGCTCATGGTGTAGTGGTTATCACATCTGTCTAACACACAGAAGGTCCCAGGTTCGAGCCTGGTGAGCACAAATGTTTTATTTTTCTTGTGTTTTTCTTTGGTGAAGATTTCACACTTACAGTAATACGAAATGCTCAATTCCTCATAAGTTATTAACCTACATATATATCCTTCATTCTATCTGAAGAAGCCATCGAAATTAAGTCGCTGCGCTATTGCGAGGAATGGGTATTGAATACAAAGGCAAGGACAATAATGGTGCATGGTGTTGGAGCTGAAAGGCTTACTAACACTATCAGGAGTGCGATGGTTTGATAGAGTGAGGAACAACAGGGTCAGAGAGGTGTGTGGCAGCTAGCTGGCGTCGCTTACTGGAGCAGACTATAATGGAGTACTGAAGTGGTGTGGTCCTAGGGAAAGAATGGATGAGGAGAGATTGATTAAGAAAATATATATATCACGTGTAGAAGGTAAAAGAGGTAGGAGAAGACCAAGAAAGGGATAGAGAGATGGAATGAAGGAAGTGTTGAGTCGCAGGGGTCTATCCAGGAGTGTGTTGGCGTCATAGGGATTATAAGGGGGGGGGGGGCGACGCACCGCTGAGATCTAACACTGCAGTACCTATGGATTCTATGGAACGGCCGAGGTAAACCACTGGCATTGGCGTATGGTTGTGGAGAAATCTTGAAGCGACATTACAAACAACTAAACTGTGATATATATCCAATAACATTATTTATCAATATTTGACCCCCAAAATTTAAAGATATGTGTATGGGTATATTGAAGTTTAAGAGAAAAAAAAGAAGAGGGGGAGAGAGAGGAGAGAGGAGAGACGAGAGAGAGAGAGAGGAGAGAGAGAGAGAGAGGGGAGAGAGAGAGATTAATATTAATCATCGTACTTGAAAAATCATACAAAGCAAATGTGACAATGAAAATATAGACACTAATTTGATTGATTGACACACACACACACACACACAGACACACACACACACACAGACACAGACACAGACACAGACACAGACACAGACACAGACACACACAGACACAGACACACACACACACACACACAGACACACACACACACACACACACACACACACACACACACACACACACACACACACACACACACACACACACTTGATAGTCAATTAATCGTTCTCCTGTATTAAATCTTATTTTACTTCACAGATTGCTGTCTATGCAAGTTTACCACAAGATTTTTTATTTTATTTCACACTTTTCGCATGTTGAAATATTCCCCTCTTAAACATGCAGCAGCCCTATAATCTAGCACAGTCGTAGACGCATGGTGTCCTGCGAATGGGATATTGTTATCAGCGGCTGATGGAAGACTGAAGACTTTACGCAATTATTTATCTTGGGTAGAATTTGTCTTTCTTCTTTCAGTATAAATGCCAGCAATATTATCCCCACCGTCCTGTTTTAGCTATTCCTGATGTAACAATAATAGTCAGTGTAACCTGAATAATGTATTGTTTGAGCAGTAATATCTATTGTCACAATGGCTACAACTCCTAGATACTCTACAATAAAAGTCTACATAATCATACTTTAGGGGGCATCAGCAGTTTCATTATTGAACACAAATGTTTGATTTTATGTGCTCGTATGCTGTGTATCGATGTATTTAGACGTACGAAAATGCTTATGCAACTATATAATAGGTACAAAATATACATCAGGTGACGAAGAGTTAGGTGGGTACTACCGTAGATTGCTAATTATTTTTACCTGAAAGTACACTGTAATTTGATTGAATACCTTTGCTGGTACTTATCCATGTAAAGATAGATAGCTACATATCTATTGGATTTATTTCACAACCGTCATATTCCCGCGACAAATGACTAGCGTGCCAAATTTTGTGGGACGTCGCTTCCTTTTCAACCACACATTTCCACAAAATCAGAGATGCGAAATGTGGTGCGTTGTTTGTGAAGCAGTTTCAGAGTATAGCGTCCGCTTGTCATAGTGCATTGCATGGTTTTGGCCGTACGGCGGGTTGGAGATGCTAGGCCCCTGTGGCGCAATCGGTTAGCGCACGGTACTTATAGACAGTGTACGCTGCTAAGCCATGCCGGGGTTGTGAGTTCGAGCCTCACCAGGGGCAGCTGTTTTACATCACTTCCCTGTCCGCTGGCTTCCTTGGTGACAGGTCCGCCGCGGGGACTGTCATGAGTGTTGATAATTGCAATCATGTGCGAGGCCCACCGAGAGGCGTGGCGTGAAATCATGGAGTGGCTGGAGCACGTTTGCTTCGGTAGAAACATGTTTTTGACTATTTGTCCAACGCATCGCGCATCCTGCCAGGAGTACGATAACCCTTGCTCCTGTTCAGAGGGAAATACAAATATTTTAAGGACTTGATTGACATAAAATTTTTTTTGCTCAGGTCTACTTACGTGTTAAGACCGCGAACATGTTCTCTTAAGTTAATAATAAACTGGAAAAAAAATGTTAGGAGTTAGGGTAAAAATTATTTCTGAACCGTTCTCTCGGCTGGGTTGTGCGAAACCCTTTGTAACCCGCGACTCGGGCCTGGGCCAGCGGACGGTTGAGGTGAGGACACTGCTGCGGACTCCCCATTTTTGAGTGGGCTTCCGCACTAAGCTCGGCATTCAAATGGCGCCATGGGGAGCCAAGGGCGTCCAGGTTGTTTAAGGAGGTGTAAAACCGGGCCAGGGGGGAAACCAGCAAGCCAAAAAGCACCCGTTTTTCGAGCAGGGGTGGGATCGCGCCCGTTGAGTGGGGGCCCGTAGTACCCTTGCCAACACAGGGGGACTGGTCCTTTTATTTGTAAACACAGGTGAACACCTGTGTGTAGTTATTTAGTGTGGATATTAATAGTGTGTCTGCATGTCGTTTTTGATGATTGTTTATACCTGAAATTTAGTTTTGCAGCTAGGCAGTGAATCGCTTTGGGCGGTAAAGGCTTCGCCTTAAATACTTTCGTTATTTTTTTTGTACAGTTAGTGTATATATGTATATATATATATATATATATATTATATATATATTTTATATTTTTTTTTTTATGGAATTATATAATATATTTATTAATATTTTATAACTATAGATATATATATATATATATTATATATTTTTTTTTTTTTTTTTTTTTTTTTTTATTACTTTTTAAGAAAAATTAATAAAAATTATTTGTTTAATATTTTAAAATATTATATTTTATAATATATATATATATATATATATATATATTATATATTTTATATATATTATTATATAATATATATTATATAATATAGAATTATATATATTTTATATTTTATATATATATATATATATATATATATATATATATAATATATATAATATATATATATATATTATATATATATACCTGTTCGCAGGCCCTGTCATGTATGGTAAACCATATGCTACCGCGGTATAGTACCGCGCTGTCACGCGAATGCAGAATGAGGCTAACAGCAACAAAAATAATAGTGATTATGATAATTGTAAAATATAACAAAGAATTATCGATGGATTATTGGAAAAAAAATTATATTGAGAATAACATCTCAATATATTCCATGATTGTTCTTTCGGATTGACTTTTAAACCCATCCATTGATATAGCGTAATGTATGGGAGAGCTTAGAGATAGAAATCTTAACCTGGTCATATTTGTTCAGGGTTATCGCAACTGAAAATTGTCTGGCCTTCAACGGGCTAATGTGAGTTAAGACGATAAGCTAAAGTCAGAGGCTGAATAAATCACCTCTCAGAAAACTTAATTAAATTGGGGTGGGTGATTTTTTAAAAAATAGGGCTACCGGGTACTTAGCGTTTTACCTGTCTTTTACCTGAATGATCTGCGTCTATGGCTTGGCATGATGTGGCGGGCTACACAATTATCTGGCAATAAGCTGGCTTGTATTTATTTATCTATTTCATTTTAATTTCCGTAGATAACACTATAGTCGCCAGCTGCAATTATGTCGCCAGGCGCCATATATTCGAGTTATAGCATCACTACTGATTTTTATTTGCACTGAAGATGATACACAGTAGTTTATATCATGACTCTAGATAGAAAATCTACCCTGTTTCAGCGTTGTTTTATGCTTTGTATCTGCAAGTATATACGGTTTCAAATTTCCGTACTAGTTTATTTTTCGGGCGACGACGACGGCGTGAGGACACTCGGAACATAAACACTAGATGGCGACCTTAGTGTAGCGGCTGTAGCCCCTTTACCAACGTCGCCACTCGGTTTTATTTTTGTAATTTGTTCATTTATAACTGTAATATGACACAGATGAAGACAAAAAAATGACACAGACTCTCCAGATAGCCCCTTCTAACTTTCCTGAAATCATGGATGTAGAAATGTAAGTATTAACGCCACCAGACGTGTGTAAGCAGAAAAAAACGTTGTCCTGGCGACTTTAGTGTTATCTACGGTAGTGTGTGCTATCTCGATTTTTCGTAGGCGACGAACTTGAAGCAACATGGTTAATCGTATTGTTTGAAGCCTTTCCTCGGTACTCCAGTGTTATCCTGGAGTTCAGAATGATAGGAATGTGCTATTTTTGTCGTACTGCGGAATTTTGTTACAGAAATACGCAACGATCAACAGGTGTGTAACGTGTTTAGCTTGATCCTGTTGCAGGTGCCCCGCCTAACGCGCAGGCCGTGTGTCACTTACCACCAGGGTTGTTACCTGTACGATAATTATCGTATTTGTACGATAATTTGACTATCTGTACGATGTACGATGCATGGTTGAAAATCGTACACGAAAATACGATAATTGGCTCTCAAATATAATTACATTATAAAGTCATACAAAAATTATCATCGCTCAAAAAAAAAAAAAAAAACTGGCTGTCAACTTCCACGAAAGAGAGAGAGAGTTTTGAGTATGACTTTTGGTCCTTTGCATGACATGGACTTGGAGCGTTGCTTGCCGCATTGGAACGCAGATTGTGAGAGGGTATTTAGCAAGGTTTAACCTTACCAAGACAAAGGTTAGAAACAGACTTCTAACGGGAACCATACTTGGTTCTCTACGCAGCGCAGTGTGTAAGGGAAAAGGCAGATTATGTTACTTTCATTCCTACACATGATATGATAAGTCGATGACAACTGACACACTAATTAAAAGCGCCAGCTGACACAAGGCATAAAATAAGAGAGGAGGAACAGGAATTCCTCTTTTCTTATGAGAATGATAGCTAGAGTTCTAGTTAATTTTTTTGGGGTTATGATGCGTTATATTTATTTTATTTTATTTTATTTATTACTTTCGTAAAAAAAATATTTTTGATGCGTGAAATGTGTCAAGATTTGATATTTTATTTATTTTGGTGAAAAGTGGAAATATTTTTACATGTGGAACGCTGAATTCAATGAAGTAAAAAGTCATTTACAGACTATAATATTTTACCTAAGGTTGTACGATAATCTATCTGAAAATACGATAATTCTGGTGACCCGGTACGACAATGCGGGCTACAAAAGTTCCCATCCCTGCTTACCACGGGGCCACAATATATACAAAGCCAGTAGACGTAAACAGGGTAGGGTCGTCAGGCTTCCCTACTCCCATGGATTTTGTACGTGTTTGTGATGGATAGCAGGAAGAGAGGCAGTCCATTGTTCTCCTTCCACAGCAGGAATCAGCAAGATGGAAGGAACGGCGAGACTCCTGCCACTGGGGTGCAGGAGGAGAGTGATGATCTGTTTGGGGACGACGACGATGAAATTTTCTCTATGATTTCTGAAGACAGCATCAAGTAAGTGCATTTATACGGTTTTTTGTGTGCAGAGCTGGGCACTAAATACATTGAATGTATTTAAATACTAAATACATGGGAGAAATGTATTTAAATACACTTTACGAATGTATTTAAATACTAATACATCATTGTATTTAAGACATGTGTAAATAACATTTTAAATACACACACATTTTAACAGTCCGAAAAAAAATGGATTTCTTAGGATTTCTTTGGATCTTGGGTTTCCTTAGAAATTTCCTTCTCAGGCCTAAATTTCCTTAAAATAAGGAAGTGAAACACTGGTTCACTGTACCATCGGGGGTGTCAGATAGTTGGGCAGGTTTATGGCCAAATTAACTGATAAAAAGTATTGACATTTTTATATGAGTATTTAAATACTCATAAAAGTATTTAAATACATGACAACCAATGTATTTAAATACTGCCCAGCTCTGGTTGTTGTGTGTGTTTGTGTTTCGCATCTTTGTTGGTTTAGATTAGTTTTATCGCAGCTCTTAGTTGTTTCTTAAAACATCATTTGTAGACTCCTTTACAAGGAAAGACAAGACAAGAATGTAGTCCTCGTCATTACTTCTTGGTGTGTGTTTGCTGTATGTACATACACTGTTCAAAGGAACATCAGTAGATATTGTCTGACAGAGCAGAACTAGGCTGGAGTGAGAGGGGAGACCAGGAGGCTGAAGTGCATGACCCCAGCACAACCATGCTGGTTTGTTGATATTTGTGATTCTGTAAAAATTAAGCAACGAAAATGGGTTGGCATATTCTTCATATGGAAGTGATCATTCTTATTTCAAGTTATGGAAATGTGCTATGGCCTCATCACTGATGTGCCATATTTTTGTTACAACAGAATTGGAGAGGAAAAGCAACAAGAACAACCCAGGCCATCAACAAGTTATCAAGTGGGAAAGCCTTCACGGCTAGCACCACAGTCCAAGGCTTTAGAAAAGTTGCCCGATTTTGATGAAGAAGCGGGAGCAACATGGATTTACCCATTAAACTACCCTGTGAGGGAGTATCAATACTCTATGGTACTAAATGCATTGTTCAGAAATACACTCATTTCATTGCCTACTGGTAAGTTAAGTAGTTGTCAGGTTTCTTTGATTTTCAATCTAAGACCCTTTTTGATGCTATTGAAATAAGACCAAGTTTAGTCTACACTGACCTCTGTTCCTTAGCTTCCCCTCAAGTGGGTGGCCATGGCATAAGTGGCTCCATTTGCACATTGTACAAGACTTGTATATCCGAGACTTCTATTTTGTCTGACCTTTACTCATCTATACGTATAACAATATTTTGTGACCTAGCTTTCATATCTCTGACCACTCCATCTATAAGCAGGCTGACAAAAACAATGTTGTCATGGGAAGATCAAGTATTAGAGAAAGTGAGTGAGAAAAGGGATGCAAGAGTGACAGGACTGGAAGAAGGGAAAATGAGGTGCATGTACACATTGTACAGGGAGAGCCAAGGAACAGGCATTAGCATAGACAAGTCTAGGTTAGGAATCCAGTAAACAAGAATGAGTCAGTTATGAAGTCAATTTTCTAACTTTAACCACACCAAACTGAGCTGCAAAGGGTAGGGCTGTCACGGACTGTATGTAAAAGGAATGTTCATGTGTAGATTATTAATTTTAGAGGATTAGTAAAAGTTTGAACTAAAAAATGTCAAGCTTTCCAATTCGTAATATACAGTGCATTGCATGCCTTTCTTGGGTGCCAAGCTTCATGCATGGGAGAATTGGGAGATGGCCAATTGCATGAAAAAAGTTAACAACAGTTTCCAAGACATGAACTCTGCAATATTTATTATGCAACACTAGCCATTGTTTAAGGACATGATACCCCATATCTTAAACTATGCTTAAATAATTAATGAATTGTAAGATAATTTTTTTTTGGCAGGTTTGGGGAAGACTTTCATTGGTGCTGTGGTGATGTACAATTTTTACCGTTGGTACCCTACTTGCAAGGTGGTGTTTATTTGGGCCCCGACCAAACCCCTGGTGGCCCAGCAGATCGAGGCATGCTTCAACATCATGGGCATTCCACAGCAAGACATAGCCCAGATGACAGGTGAGATCTGCTATAATTCAGATGTAATGTAGGTAAGAAAAGCTTGTAACAGGGTAAGCTTACTGTTTTCCCTGGTGTTTGTCTCCATATTTCGTGTTTTTAGAGGTGACTAAAAGATACAAGGGGGGAGAGTTGCGTCCTTTCCCCGGGGTAGTGTAATTTCCCATGAAGCTAAATTAAAAAGTTTTTTTGTGTACATTTGTGCTGGAAATGCCAGTTGTATGAAATGAATTCATTTTGAGGCTCTGTTTTGTGGTGATGTGGGACATTTAAGTGAGTGTTATCTTTCCTCATTTTGGTATGGTTTGAAAGTTTGTTTTTGAAACTCGTATCTAACATATTAGTTTTACAAAGGGAATTTTTGGGTATCATTTGAAGAAAAAAAAACCTATCAAAGTATTTCATAAATCTAAAAGAGTATGGCTGAAGTACAACAAAGCTATTTTTTTTACTACATATTGTAAAATGAGATCAATTGCATATTAACATGTTTATTTTTGTGGCCAGGTCCCTAAATCCTAAAAAGAGGATTGAACAGTGGAGCGAAAAGCGAATATTCTTCCTGACTCCCCGGGGTGCTGGCCAATGATTTGTCCCGAGGCACCTGTCCCCGCCAAGCTCATCAGATGTCTGGTGTTGGATGAAGCTCACCGGGCACTGGGAATCACGCTTACTGTCAGGTGGGAACTTTGGCAGGGGTTGCAATGCTTCCTCTTGCATCAGGTTCCTCATGTAGTAACTGTCTTGATCATAGCATAGATTTATTCTGGTGTAGAATCAGAACCATATGATGCTTTGTTCACAAAACTATTAGATTCTGCAAAAAGGTGTGAATATTTTAAAAAATTTCATCAGGTAATCACTGTCATCTTCAGGTTGTTCGTGGACTTAAGAACATGGGCATGTTTTTTCGCATTATGGCTCTCTCAGCGACTCCAGCTAGACATGGTGGCTGTTCAGCAGGTGGGGAACTTCATTCATGCTTTGTTTCAATCTGCCCATGATAACATAATTATAATCCACAAATAGTGGTTTGTCTACCCATCTTAAATGGTCCCCTATGAAACATCACCTACAGTCCTGGTTGTATCTGTTTTCGTTTTGCATCTAAGATCCCTTTTCCATTTTTATTACATGCTTCCCTCAAAATTGTGTTGGTGACCATACTTGTTTTTCTGGGGTATCCAGGTTTTCTCGTACTACCAAACATAGGCTTTTTTCCCATAGTCTAATTCTCATATTAACTTGCATATGACTATGAGTTCCTTATGAATTGGAAAATACCCTTGAAGGAAATTGGAAAAAAACAAAAGAAATAGTTCTGAGATATTAGCCAGAAAAGGCCAACAACTATCAAGAATTGCTCTCCAGCCATTTTTTTTCTACGCAGGCCTACAATGTAAATTAAAACATTGCCAATGCCCAAACTTTCCAGGTGCTAACAAAACCCGTTTTATATCCCACGGGGGACCTTCGCAATGGGACAGTCCAGACATCAAGGAGTACACATTCCAGCGCACTATTGAGAAGGTGGTGGTGCCTCTTGGGGGGAACTGACCAGTCTCAAGGGGAGATATATAAAAGGTTGTCTTCAGCAGCACGTGTTCTTGTCTATCTAAGGCCCTTCCTTCATGTAAGCATGGCTTTTTTCATGTCATGAATATGCCTTGTCCTCCGTCAATACGTGAGTGGAGATTTCGGAACTGAAATCTGTACAGGGTTTTCCTTACTCACCCAATCATTCACATACTGCACATCACTCTATACTTTGAATTTGTGATAGTACCGTTTTATTTAGTAATTGTTTTTGTCATTTAATTGCCTTGAGTAAGCTACTGGTGTGCCATCTCTACATGTTAAGGAAAGAGACATTTTTTCAAGAATAATTTTTAATTTATTTTTTTTCAAGGTTCTACGAGGGGGGTATGTGAACAGACTGCGGGGTCGATGTCTTGCATACAAGAGATGCCCCAAATAAATTTATCAAAATTTCCAGGTAGTAAATAACCTGGTAGCATATGAAAGTTATTGTCGCCTCCGTGGTGTAGGGCTAGCGTGCTAACTAATGATCTGCGAGCCCTGTTTGAATCGGTAGGGCAAGTCGCGCCAGCCCACCAGGTTCATCCTCCCTTTCGGGGTTGGTAAATGGGTACCTGGGGAAACCTGTGAAGATAAACTGTTAACCTGGATGTCACACTAGCCCTGTGTCCCTGGTAACGGTTTTGTCCCCCCACCACGGGTCAAGGCTAAATGCGCGGAGATGAGCACCCGAGGCCACGCAAGCATAGCGGATGCCCCCATCTTTACCCTACCATATGAAAGTGAAAATATTGAGGAGTTTAATTAATCTAATCCTGAAACTTTGGGATCTAGAATACATCTCCATATTTAGCCGAGCACACTGCTGGGAACCGTCTGCTACAATATATTTTCTATTTTAAAAGGCTTAATTATGATGCTACAAGAACAACATTGTTAAATGCATGCGGGAAAGTATTAGGTGTGAGGGCCTGATATAGGTTTGCTTAGGTGACAACATGGGTTAGCATCTTTGTTTTGGTTAGGGAGGTTCACTGGTACAGTTTTATGCTTATTTTTACCTTTGGCAGTGAAAATAATCTATTTGTAGTTACTCTGCAGTGATGAAATAGATTACTTTTGATAATGAAAAATCACTTCCAAGGAAGAATCCGTAATTCCTGCATGGCACCTTGGAGAGAGCGACTGTCATGTTTAGCTATCTTGGGAGGATGGATTGTCCATTAATGTTTGAAATTTCTCAACAAAAGTATTCAAACCATAAGATGACAAAATTGAGTTATAGAGCCAGTAACTTTGTAATTTTGAAAGAAATTAACTTCAAGTGAGAATACATATTGGCTTCATGGCACCTTGGCGAGAGCTTCCCTTTTCTAAATCCAGAAATGCATTTCCACTTAATTTTGGCTTAATTTCTTACAGATCCTGAAATCCCGAGAGTGTTTCCGCCAGAACCCACCTGGCAATCTGCCGAGGGCCAGGTTTGGTGCGATTGAGGGATTGTTTGCCCTCTGCATGACCCTCTACCACGCCTATGAGCTGATGCTGCAGCACGGCATCAGGTCTTACTACAGGTTTTTAAAAGGTGCTCTTTCCCATTTTAGTTGAGTTAGGTATCACTGAAAATAATACACTAAAGATATAACAATTATAGTACCCTAGTGTGGCAGTGCTCAGGGTGGTGGTGGCGGGGCTGACTGTCTGGAGTAAAGTGAGGGAAGATTAGGGCTACTTTGTAATATCCATATTTTAGGCCAAACTAAAATTTTTGTAGCCTGCGATTTTTATAAAGTCTAGTCTGTATATATACGGACCTGACTGAGCGTGATGGGAGGGCTGTTTGTGTATAGGATCTTACACCAAGTGGGTTAAGGCAGTCTGAAAAGGCTGAGGTAAACCACTGGCAATGGAGCTGGTTGTGCAGGTATCCTGGGTGACAAATTACAAACAACAAAAAATTAGTTAGGTTAACCATATAGCCAGCCTTAAGACATGGGATATAGCAGTGTCTCCATATTCCATGCATGCTAGGGTACGCCGTAGGTTCAATGAAAAGTGAAATATAGATTATTTCGAATTTGGCAGGGTGTTTTCTTATGTAAAATTGAATTTTAAGGGTGGTTTGTCCTCTTCAACTTTTTGGTTTGAGCACTTCTTGCTATGCAAAAATGGACTTTTATATTTATATGCAAAACATAGCTTAAAGTGCGATTTTGCATAGTAAGAATTGCTCAAATGCAAAAATGGAAATAGATAAAATCGTCTTAGAATTCCATTTTACACAGGAAATTGGCATGCCAAAGTTGAGAAAAAGAATTTTTGTTATACGGCATACCCTAACCAGGGTACCAAAATAGTTGGATTGGGTTACGATGGGAGGAAGGGCAAGACCAGGGTGATGGTGCCCGACAGCTATGGGAAACTGCACCCAAGGTTGATCAGGGAGGAGCATGTGTCAGTGACAGAGGAGCCATCTGGAAGGTACCTTTGGCACTTTGTACCAGAGGACCCGGTGCCACCTGAGAAGCCTGCGTTCAAGGTGGCTCAGGCTCTCTATGATCTGCTGGTGACATACGACTCCACCGACTCACTGATCGTACTGCAAGGTGACTCAACTAGGGCCAACACGGGGTGGAAGGGTGGTACTCACGCCCATTTGGAGAAGATGCTGGGACGCAAGCTCTTCTGGAGTATATGCGTGTTGCACACAAACGAGTTACCCCTGCGCCACCTTATCACCAGCATCGACGGGCCTACCTCATCTGACACTGGCTTCACGGGTCCAGTGTGCAGTCTGCTGTCCAACGTGAATGAGATGCAGTACAACGCAGAGTTCAGAGGAGTGCCAGGCGGTGAAGATCTCACGGAGATACCGGAGTATATCCTGGTCAACATGTCCACTGACCAGCAGGTCTCCTACCAGCTGGTCCAGGCTGTGAAGCGGGGCGTTCTCCCGTCTGAGCTGCAGGAGATAGAGTGTGGCAAGGTGTCCCACTCCAGATGGCTCACCACAGCCCAGTCGCTCGTGTACATGTGGACCAGAAAGCATGGATGGCAAAGAACTGAACACCCTGGAAATCCTAGTCAAGTACTGCCTGCAGGTGTACTTCAAACTCTACTACGACATCAAGGTTCACCACAGACTAGAGGACAGCCCCAAGCACATCCTCACACAGCTCAGAGTGATGAGGTCGCAGCCCAAGAAGGTCCAAACAGCTGTGACCTTCTACGTGCGGACAGGAGCATGGTTCGCACACTCAGAATGTGTCCTCCTCTCGCTGATGGCGAGTCAGAGTGAGGATGACCGCAGGTTCGCCGTGACCCAGATTTTGAAGCTGAGGGGTGGGAGGGGTATGGGACACCAGTGTAAGACCTCGCATCACACCCAAGCTGAACTTGTCAGCCACCAGCTTGCAGACACTGATTAGCTGGCAGCCTGGCCAGGTGCACGAGCCGGCATTCACCTGTTCACTGTCCGGGGATCAGATCCAAGAGATCCTGGTCAAGCCGTACGAGGTTCCGGAGTTCTCTATCCACACTCAGAGCACCGAAAGAGTCGTGAAGCAGGTGACAGAGGCTGCGGCAGCAGTGGTGGGGCAGCAGGCCAGAGACGGGTTCATCCGGGCTCGGGCCCACCACCGGGAGACCATGCCCTGCTTCAGGTCTAAGAAGGACATGATGGACACGTTCTAGGCCAACGTAGAGGCTGTGACACTGTTATGTAGTGCCTGATGAACCAACTGATCAGAAAGAGCTTACCACGCTAGTCATTTGGAACTCATATTGGTGCATGATGCAATACACAGGACCAACCGGACACTGAGTACTCATTTAAGCATTATTCGATAAGGGTGCAATATAAAAGTGCGATTTTGCATAGTAAGAATTGCTCAAATGCAAAAATGGAAGCAGATAAAATTGTCTTAGAATTCCATTTTACATGGGAAATTGGCATGCCAAAGTTGAGAAAAAGAATTTTTGTTATACGGAGTACCCTAATTTGCATGCTGTAGGAGGACCATAGAAGGAACAAGGACAAGAGGTAGGATCACTTCTGCTGCTAGTTCATTTCTCATGCACACTTTTTTTTGTGTGTGTGTGCATGTGTGTGTGCCACTATATTGATGATTGGTAGAAAGTCAGATATGTGGAAAAATATGCAGAGAGAGAGTTATTTTGTTTTAAAATTTTAATGATGTTTATGAAAATACTTATATATGTTGCTTGATTTTCTTTGACAGAAACGCTAAGCAATGAAAAGAGTCACTATTTTGCAAGAGGTGAATTGCGTAACAATGAATTATTTCAGTCCATAATGACGGAGCTTTCACAAAAGTTTGAAGCAGACCCCAGTGTGGCTCAGACCTCACAGCAAGGGCACTCCACACTGTTTTCCCAGGTAAGCTCTGAGGCCTTGAAGCTGTTCACATATAGGAACTCATTTACTGCCAAACAAACACACCATGTCAGTGTGTGTGTGCAATATATATACACTCTTTGGCATAGTTCTTGTTTTCCATGCCCACAGGTTTGGCTCTCCTCGGGGCCCAAGGTGACTCCTGCAGCGCCTTTCATCATCAGTCATCCCAAGATGGTAAAGTTGCTCTCCATCGTCCTGGAAACATCACCAAAGTCTGCCAGTGAAGGAAACTCAACAAGGATCATGATATTTTCACAGGTAATGAATGATAGTACAAGACACAGACCCATGCATTAATTTACAGACTTGCAACAATTGTTTGAGTGGCTAAGAGTGAATAGTTAGTCCTGTGCAAGAGGGTCACATGAGGGTAGGCTACAGTTTGTGTAGTTGGTAAGTTGAGAAGATCATGGTAAAATAACATGTTAACATATTGTATTTTAATACTCTCTCTTGCCTCAGTACTACTATTTTTGTCCTTTGTGTTGTGTGACAGTATCGGGACAGTGTGATGGAGATCACGGAGATGCTGCAGCGGCACCACCCCACCGTCAAGGCCATGAGCTTCATCGGCCACAGCACGGCAGGCCTCAATGGCAAGGGACTCTCGCAGAAAAAACAGCCCAGGTGATACAAGATCAACTGTACTGTAGTTGGTATTTTTTATGGAGATGTATTTTTATGAAAATAGTTTCTACAGTTTTTTTTTGGAATTAATATTGGCTGAAAATAGACAAACAACCTGTACCTTTCTGTATCGTAATCAAACATTGATCTTTCTACAACAGGTTGTGAGTAAATTCCGGGAAGGTGGCTACAATACATTGGTCTCCACATGTGTTGGAGAGGAAGGTGAGCAACAATGTGTTGATGCTGAAATTTATTGTGATATAGGGAAGAAAGTGGGTGTTTGTGTGTGTGCACGTACCAAACTTCAAGAATGGCTGGCATCACAACCAGTGTTTTAGGGAAAGCTAGCTTGATAGATTGATAGCCTATATATTCATCAATTATAAATAATTTATTCCTGTATCGATTTTATCTAGTTTTTACTTTGTACTTTTACCACCTAAGGTATGGCATAAGCTGTTTCTGATGTCACATAGGAAATACTCACACACCCAGACAAGTGACCTTACTGACCCAGGAGGGTAGGGGTGTTGGCTTTCTGTTCCAGCAGGACTACACACACACACACGAGGATGGGATTTCCCTGGGAGCGAGGTGAACAGGGGCTATGGCATGAAAAGATACTAATCCAAACTGCCTTTGCCTGGCCAGGGACTGAATCCCTAACCCCTCAGTTGTGACACAGCAGAGGGACCACACACTAGGTTAGGTAAAGATGGGGGCATACGCTATGGTGCGCGTGGCCTCAGTGTTCATCTCCGTTGCATTAGCCTTTGACTCTGTGGTGGGTGAGACCCCGTTACCCCCGGGACAGAAGGCTTGTGTGACCTCCGAGTTACCACAGTTACCTTCCCCAGGTTTCCCCAGGCACCCATTCCCCGAAAGGAAGGATGAACAGCTGGGTGGGCTGCCGCCGACTGTCCTGACCTGGATTCGAACCAGGGCCCGCAGATTCGTAGTTAGGCGCGCTAGCAACTACACCACGGAGGCGCTACACACTATGTTGGTCTTGATGAATGATTAATGAATATATATATATGGGTTAAAATTATGGAAATAAAATTAAAATGGTACCACTAAGTAAAACCTGTGTCCTTCCCCATCAGGCTTAGACATTGGAGATGTAGACCTGATCATCTGCTACGATGCCCCCAAGTCCCCCATCAGGCTGGTGCAGCGCATGGGGAGGACCGGACGCAAGCGTGAGGGTCGCATTGTGGTGCTGGTGACCAAGGGCAAGGAGGAGCAGGTGGGTGTGACTGCCTGGATGCTGCAGTGATAGTGGTGCTCTCAACTTATTCCCATGACTGATGATGAATGAGGCATCTTATTATGTTGATTAATTGCCATTTTATTAGCTACTTGGGTCGAGTGTATAATGTATAGTATATGAAATTAATGAACCAAATTCCATAATATTTGCTCATGAATATATTTATGTATAACAAAAACAAATATCAAAAAGATAAAAGCATAGGATCCAAACTCAGGAAATGTAAACACTCCTTAAAGACTCCTTCATTGTATCACGCTCTTCCAGCATATCTCCATCATCCTGTTTGAGTTGTCTTATTACACTTGCAGCATCTCCATTACTCACTTTCGAATCCTCAATATCCTTTCCATGTTCCTTATTCACTGTCAAGACTTCAACTGCTGTTCTTACTCACCTATCCAAGCCCGTCAGGGTGGCAAGGTTGGTAGAGACGTGAGCTCGCATTGTGCAGCGTCCCTGTGCATTCGGTCAGCGGTTCGAGTCCGCCTAGTTCGTGCTAAAGTGGCGGCGCTTGTATAGTCAATAACCTTGTAGTTGGTATTTGCAAAGTGTCTAGATAGGTTTGGAAAATCTTTTTCCTTATTCCCCTATCTTGTTCCAAAGCTGTTCCAAACCCAGTGCAGCTTATTTGTCTGTCTCGAGTAAGCCATCCTTCGTAACTCTCTAAAAAATCCCGTTATAACTAATCACAGTGACAGAAATATAAACCTGTAATCTCATGTTTTAGTCCTACAAACTCAAGTCAGTACCAGAAGAGGGCAATCAAAAAAGCCCTTGCAAACACTAGCAGGCTGGCTCGCTACCTCAGCCCCAGCTCCCCGCGCATGGTGCCCAGAGGTGAGGCGTGGATTTGCTTTAGAAGATAAAAACTTAGTCCTTAGAGCTTGAGAAAACTTCAGAATAATTATGAGTTATTGTTATAAAAATTCATTTGTGGATATACTAAGTTAGATAACCCTTCCTTTTTTTGTGTGTGATTGAGTAGTAGTAATATTTGTGCTTATTTATTTGATTTTGTGTGGTTCAGGCCGTCTCCAACATGCCTTAAGTTTATGATTATGAATTATTGTTATAAAAATTCAATTGTTGATATAATAGAGCAAAGTTAGATCACTCCTTCCTTGTGCTTTTGTGAGTGAGGCAGTATTTATTTATGTGTATTTATTTGGTTTCTGTGTGGTTCAGGCCTGTCTCCAACATGCCTCAAGCTCCACATGAAGGTGGAAGTGTGGAAGGCCAACACCAAGGGGTGCAAATCTACCCCCAAAGACGGGGCTCCATTCTTCCATGATCTCCAGGGCAGGTTTTAAGCTCCTCTAAGGTGAGATCCCTGCTTTAGGTTTGTTTAGGGAACTTGGGCCTACTCTCTGTGGCCCTGGGGGTGACTGCCACGTTGCTCACTCCAAAAATTTCAAAGTACTCGGACTGCCAAGTTTTAAGTGATTTGTCCGCCCAGATTAATTATTTGTCCGGGGAATGTGGGGTCAGAGTAAAGGGTTCTGCTGTATATGTACTTTTTTATCAAACTTTTTTTTATTCAGGATGTGTAAACTGCAAGTTGTATTTAGTAATTTAGTGGAAAAAACTGCTTTGGGATTTTGTGTCACACACGCACCACGCACCCACGCCGCCCCAACCCCAGATTTGTTTTGCGTGAGGGACACTTATGATGAAATGAAAGGGTTTAATTGTGAATACAAGAAAAATGTATGAAAAATAGTTATGAGAGTGGTACTTTTGACCCCACAAGCAGTCGGAGCGGCTCTGATGTCTCCGGGATGAGCGTGGTGGTACCAGAAAATCAGGGTTTACCACGCAGGAAGTCAGGACACCCCCTGCTCCTTCCCTAATTGTAGGGATGGAAAGGTGGTTTTGAAATCACCTTGTGCTTCACTTGTAATGGAATAATGATGTTTCTTTGTTATTATGTTGTGATCAGTTGTAAATATTGTAGGTTTTCCAAAAGTTTGGGCCACGTAAAATTATTTTTTTCAGAATGGATGCCAGCATGTTTATAAGTGTAAATGATACTCGCCTTCCCTCCTAGTACTTCATTTTTGCTCCTCACACTTCCAACACTTCTGAAGATGTTTAATAATACATAATGACGTTATGATCTATAATGACAGCCAACCAGGATAGGTTAAGGCTTTACTGGAAGACTGCGGCAAAACCTCTGTGAAGGTAGCCAACGCTTGGATTGCACACAGGACAACGTGGCATCCTTCGGTACCACTCAACACCACAGGCTGAATTACATTTTTAGGCTTGTAAATACCATGACATGGTTAACTATTGCAAAGTAAGCATATGCGCATCACACCAACATCATAATGAGTCAAAATAATAATATTATCAATGCAAAAGAATAATAATTAATCATTACGGGTCATTTCTGGTCTTTTTCTCCTCCATTATTCCTCCCTCCTCCCACCCACCTCTACATATCCTGTGCGGCTCTTACTGCTTGCACTAAATATGCAACATCTGACCATCCACATTGTATGAATATACAAATACATATGATCAAATGTAGAATTTTATTTTGAAAATGTTGATGGTACATTTCAACCGTTTGGCAATACTCCATTTTTCACCTAAGCTGCCGCACAGACCCTATAGCCGTCTCCAGTCCTCTAGCTAAGTTGGCTGGGTTAAAGGAATTTAAAGAACAGGTGTCTGAAAATATTGAAAATAAAAGCAATTGAGAAATAATTCAAGATCCCCTTTATGCTTCTTTATTTGATGCGACAGTGATAAGTCACATTATTTCCCATTAGTTTATGAATTATTCTATCACGAAAATGGGGAGGTTGTGGTGCATCTCATTCTTTTGCCTTTCCTCAGCCTCCAAGAGAGAGTTAGATTCCAACACTGAGACGCACAATCACCTAGGCAGCTACCAGCCATGGCAGTCCCTGGCCCAGAAAACTCACCTGGTGGGTCATGCACCCCACGCCTTAAACTTGGTTGAGCTCACAGAGTTCATTCAGCTGCAGCAGCACATTGACCCTGGTGAGGACCCTTATGGCCTAGAAATGGCAGCCTTCCTGGACAAGGCCTCAGTGGAAGGTGAGGGAACGAGTGCACTGCTTGTCAGTTATTTCTGTTTTAATGGATACTTGATATATTGGTTATAATTTCTTAGTTGGTTGATTTAATTTGTCCTTTTTCTTTTGATTTGATAGGAATTTACTAAGCTTCATTTTATTTACATGTATTCCGGTAATTTCCTGAACAGATACCAATGAAGGAAATTACAACCTCAGTCCAGACTTCAAAAAGGCACCTAACAAACACCCGCCAGTTCTTTCTCAAGGAGATAAAGAAGACAAAAAGAGAAAAGAAAACAAAGTACTGTATCAAATAAGAGAAAGAAGACCAAATTCGTACAGAGTTCTCTCATCACTGACATGTTTAACAGGATGACGCAGTCACAAACAAAAGATAAGCAGAAGGATCACCAGAAAAAGAGCACAACGCACTGGCCATTGGTAGGAAGCAAGTCATAGGAGGGAGCCAAGCATGTTGGAAGAAAGTTCCCGCAATTATGATGACGATGATGATGTGATATGTTTGATAGATGATGATGATTTAGGCAGAAGTACACCCCGGACTGTTAAAGGGTCTCAGAATGACAGACTAAAGCAATACATAAGGACTAAAGAGGCCGGTAGAAGCAACACTCTTAATCAGAGCATCACCAAGAAGACTCTAGGTGAAAGGCCTGCCACTAGTGAAGAGGACCTGTACTTCCCACGGCCAAGAGGAGACTTTTGTCCGTTGATATCCTGATGCCTCCCCAGATAAGTGACCATGATGACGAGGAGATTGCAGAGCCTGACAGTCCATCAGAAGTCTTAGAATTTTGTAATAACTGGATGGAACGGAACCTTCAAAACATTTCAAATACTGTACAAAATGTTAGTTCATCATCGCATTCTAAGGATATATTTAAACACACTGTACAGAGGCAGTTCACAGAGCTAAGAATGCAAGTGCAAATAAGCTACTATTGATGTTAACAAGTCTCTCGATGGTGATAATGATGCACGGCAAAAAGAGAACTTGTGTATCATTATTCAGTGGTTGGAGAAGCCTCGCCTGTTTTAGGGAAGAGTCAGAAAAGCAAGTCCATCACGGATACTGACGACAATGACAACATTTGCGGCACTCCCGAAGGTGCTGTAGACTTGATAGAGCTTTCTGATCATGATTTATCTCCAGTAGTGGGTAGAAGCAGCACATTACATTGCTCCTCAACCCCAAAAGCTATTTCCAAGTGCTTGTCAAAAAGTTTTCTCCTGGATTGTCTGCTGTTGAAGAGTTCTCTCCCATACCCAGAAGGACTCCAATGCCTCACCCAGTGCCTTAGTAAGAAGTATAAGCAAAAACAAGGGTCAGAAGGAACCTTCAGGACGTCCTTCCCAACAAATAAGTCATCAGAATAGATTCAAGTCTAAGTTAAGCAGGTTTGTGATACCTGAAGAGCCAGAGGGAGAATCTGTTGGTGAAATTTCTCCTGGAGCCAAAGCCAAAGTTGATAGCAATATTTTACTATGAAAGGAAGTGGTAAAAACCTACAAAAGAATTACATTGTACAGAAGAGGAATTTTCCTTTGACTCTAATAAGGCTGAAATTCCCAGAGATAAACTTATTGGGGAATTTGATAAAGTAAAAAGCTCTGACGTTTTACATAGTAAAGCTCCTGAATACAAAAATACTTCTAGTTCCCTTTTTGAAAAGAGCAATACAACCAATCAAGTAAGAATATGAAAATCAAACATCTGAGAAGGAAATACAAAAGAAATTATTTAGTGATGGCAACAGAAAAATTTCAAATACTCCAAGAAATTACCTCAGTCGACCTGGAAACAAAAGGATATGAATGAAGTTGGAAGTAAGATTGAGACGAGTGCCTTGCATGGAGAGAGGATCAAAGTACTTAAAGGTGCTGAAGTGGAACCTGCCAAGATTAAAGAAAAAAACTAATGGATTAACAGTCAGCAGCTCAAATGATTCCCCATGGAGGACTTTTCCACGTTTGAGATATTAAAGGGTTTATGAGATGGAGCCAACTAGATTTTAATGATAGAAAAACTGGTGATAAAAACTATTGGCGTGGTGGCCCACAGGTTCTTCATTCATGAACGAAAAAGAACAGTCAAGCACACGGGCTTTAGGGTCCCTTAAAAAAATTTTCAAAGTCTTGCAGAAAACAAAAAGGCCACTCTAAAAAACTTGAAAAAGGGAAAAAAATTTTAAAGGTCCTGGGGGCACCCCCCCGGGAAAAAGTGTAACCGAGCCATAGCAAGAAAATTTGTTTTTTTTGTTGAAAGGGCGATTTAAAGTGACGATTTTGTTGACGTCCTGTCCCTGGTAGATCAAAGTTTTCTTCAGAAAAACCTTTGTCAAAACAAAACTTCTAAAAAATAACCATACTAAATTTACATGAAGAAGAATTTAAGAAAATCCCGGAAGAAAGAGAAAAAAAATCTCTTTTTGTGACATGGAGAAAGAAAAGGGTGAGGGGAAAAGGGCAGAAAACTCCCCCTTGCAGATAGGGGTTGAACCCGTTGAAATACCTTATGGGTTTGGGGAAGTGCAAAAATGATAATGTACAAGTAAAAGAAATTCAGGTTCTCAGAAAATTCCCATTTGTTTTTACCAAGGACCAAAAAAGAATTTTGGTTAATAGAACACATAAAAAAAAAGCAAAGATCAGTTACATAAGGAGTATTTCATGCCAAGAAACAAAAATGATAAAAAGTAAACTTTCTTCCCAACACAAAAAAAAAAGTTTTGTGTGAAAACTTTTTTGTTTTTAAAATTGGTTTTTTGAAAGTGGATCAGGAAAAAGCCCAAAAAAAATAAAAGCAGTCCTGTGTGAGGCACCCCTCGGGGGCCGGGGGACACTTGGGGACAATTGGAAGATGGGAGAGGATTTGTTGAGGACCAAGAAAAAGAGGGGGGAAAGGGGAAAGAAGGAGAAAAGAAGAAAAGGGAAGGGGGTATGAGAATGGGAAAATGGGGAAAGAAAAAGGGGGAGGGGAAGGGGAGTTTGGGGGAAAAAGGTGACACAGGGGGGGGAGGGGGGGAAAGGAAGAAAAGAAAAAAAAAAAGGGGAATTTTGAGGGGGGAGAGAGGGCAGAAGGAAGAAAAAAGGGATGGGGAAAAGGAAAAAAAGAAAATAAGAAGGAAAAAGAAAGAAGAGGGGGGTGGGAGAAAGTTTGGAAAAAGGGGGAAGAATTTTTATAAAAAAAGGAAAGTGGGGGGCCCCCCAGGGGGAAAAAGGAAAGGAAAAAGGGGAAAGAGGGGTGGAAGGGGATTGAATGATGATAAGAGAATTTAGGGTTTTTTTTTTGGGGAACCGGAAAATTTAAAAAAAAGGGGTTGGGAAAAGGGAAAAAACCTGGAGGGGGGGGGTGGGGGGAGGGGTAGGAATTAATATGGGGTATTAATTGATAATGGGTATTTGAGGGTAATGGGTAGGGGAAGGGGGGGGGGTTGGGAATGGGGGTGTTGGGGGGGTCAACTTTTCACACCGATTTCAGGAAAGAAAAGGGCCTGGGGTTTTTTTTGGGGGGCCTTTTGGGCCCACCAAACACAAGTGGGGGCCCAAAGGCCCCCACCAATAGCTCTCCGAAGGAGCTAGCCAAAAAGTCCGCCGGAGGGGGCTTTGCGGCTATGTTACAAAATTAAGAGGTGGACGAGGATCCTGTAAAAGAACATAAAAAAAATAGGAAGGAGAGATGAAGAAATAGAAAACCACCCCATCATTAAGTTGATTTAGCAAACATTTAGATATAAAGGTATGATGGGATTTTTCATGGGAAAGGACCTACAAGGGAAGGATCCTAACTCTGCCCCTTGCCTTTTAGGACCCCCTTTTGCATGAGGAAATATGAGCCCAACTCATACACCCTGTTTCAAGGTAGTGTGGTTAACCACCCGGCTGCTCCACCACAGAGAAAGGGGACTGGTAGGGGCTGTGGGGTTGCCACATACCCCTGCCAGTGCACCCCTATCCCAATAATAAAATCTTTAGGTTATCTATCAATATCTGTTTTGGGTGCCCCTTTTCTAAGAACTCCCCCAAGGGGATGGCTGGACAGAAGTCTCCTTTTATTCCTGACCTTGCACATCCCCCTTTGCAGTTTTAATCCTCTCATTTTTCTCCCCCCCCTTTCTCAATACCCCACATTGTGTCCCATACCCCTGGTTTCATTTCTAGTACCCCTGCCCTAAAAATATATACATACGCTCTTATATTTTATTTCTGCTGTTTTTCAAACATGACAACCCAGTTTTGGGACCTTTGACTTTAGTTTTTCTTTCCTTCCCATAGTCTCACATGTGTAAGTGATAGTTATTATTCAATTTATGAATCTTTTGAGTCCTTTTTTACTTTATGCTTCTACCCCTTTCCTTTGATTTTATGTCCTAGGGGCCAATCACTTCTCTCCCCCACCTTCCATGCTTGCCAATTCTTTTCCCCAATGGTAATACCAATGATAACAAGTGAGAAAATGAAAGAACTCTGCAAATTTTTTGAAAAATTAAATTTTAAATTTCAGGTTTGCAATTTTTTGTGACCCGGTCTAAGTTAAACACCATTTCACGAATTTTTAATTTAGGGGTTTTTCGCGTAAAAATTTTGTGGACATTTAAATATATTTTCAGGGGCTTGACTACCTTGATGATGGGGGCAAAACCTAAAAAGGTGGGGGGAGATATCGTCCCGTGACGAGTTGACGAGAGGAAAAGGAGTACGCCCCGCAGCTTTTTGTATGACGGAACCTACCTTCACAGGACAATGAAATGGGAGGGGTGGGGTAAATAAGTCAAAATCTAAAAGTCTTAGTTCAGCTTTTCAGCAATTTAATTTTACTTTTAGTTCAAAAATTTTTTGGCTTTTGGGGGCTGGATAAATTTTTTGATTATTTTCATAAATTATAATAAAAACTTCACTAATGAAATTTAAATTTTCAAAACGTTTCAGTATTTCAACCAGAAATTAATTTGCCTAAAATGACGACCAGAATCGGATGCCAAAAAGATCCACTGTACTTGTGAGGATGTTAATTTCCCCCTTATTTCCCCTTTCAGCATGGGCCCCCGGTACCTGAGGTCTGTCGTGAGCCCCAGAAGAGGGGGCCAGAGTTAAACCCTTCCCCCCCCGCCCAAGTACAGACAGATCAGACGGCAGCGAGGTAAAGAAAGAGAAATGGTTTTTTTTTTTTACTACGAATACAGAATATAACACGGATCAAATGGGCAAGACTATTTTAAAGGGATTGTGTTAACTTTGCAACCCCATAACAATTTTCTGTAAAAAATGACTGGAAGAGGGTTTTGCGTGTCGGTCGATAGGGGGATTTTTTTTACCCCAAAAGTACAGAGTTGAGAAAGTTTGGTCCGAACCCCCAGAATGAGAAAACCAGCTGAAAGTTTCGAGTGTCCAGGAAGTTGACTTTAAGATGTTATAGGGAAAAAAGGTTCCACAAATAGGGGGGGAAAATTGGAATGGCTAGTGTCAGATTTGGGTGGATCAAGAGGAGTTTTAAAAAGGAGGTTCGAAAATTTTCAGGAGGGGGATAAAGGGGAGTAGGTAGGGGTAATTAAACAAGAACTACCAGTGTAGGCTCTTGTAGCTTCCCTTATTTTCTTATGTATCAAGTTTTGAAACTTTGAGGGTTTGTGATTTATGTGCTTTCTGTTGGCAGGATGAGGGGGAAGATGAAGACAGCTTTGGGGTGGACAAAAGCTTGTAGAGTAGAGACGGAGTATGTTGGAGACACCCTGTTGGCAGAGGACCATTTTCAACCAGGGAGGGTGAAGAATATAAATTATAGATTAGGTTTTTGGGTTTTTTTTTTATGATTTTCTAATGCTTTTTTTCCTTTCTTAATATTCACTTAAAGTAAAAACTTATGTTTCTTTTTCTCTGGTGTGTTTTATGCTTTGTACTAAAATTATTACGGTATTTTGCAAAAATTGTGGGAGTCTGTTTCCTTTTGACTTTAAATTATTTTAAAATGCAGTTTTTGTGGTTTATATACATTTTCCCTTTTAAATCAATTCATTGTTTAAAAACACACCAATATAAAAAAATCACTAATCACAACAAAATCCTCACAAAAAGCCGAACTCCTTACACAGCCCGGTCATGAACCTCCCTTTTGTTAAAGGGAGGAGCCCGAAAATTTCACCTATTGCCATCGAAACTCACCACTGTTTGCGTGTTTGGTAGTGTAATAACAGGAAAAACCTCGTGTGGGCTGCAGGCCCCTTTCTTCCTTTTTTCTTTTGTTCTTTTGTTTGTGGTGTGTTGTAGGTATATTTTTTTTCTATTGTCAAGATTTTTTCATATCACAAAACCTTTTTCAGGCTCTTTAAGATAAGGGGAAAATCCCAAGGGAAAAAAAGAGTTACCCGGAAAAAAAAGGTTTAAAAAAAAAAAGAAAATACTGAACGAATCCTCAAGGAAAATGACACTCATTACGAGGCTCAACAAATTTTTAAAATCCCGTGAAAGTTCAGTTTCCAGTGGCATAAAAAAAGTGTCCTTTCCTGAGGTCAAAGGTTTGGGCGTAGGGAGCCCCGGCAGGAATACTAAAGTGACCCGCAGAAACACACCAAGCTGCTCTAAAAACAAACCCCCAGTGGTGGGGAAGACTTGAGATAATCAAAGAATTAGTATCCAAAACCACCCCATGGACTCACCAAGCAATCTGGTGAAATATTACCCATGAACAGTGGCCCCCTGAAAAAGACTTTTTCACCCAAAAGTGTTAAAACCCAAAAAATACAAATTCCCCAAAAAGACTTCTCACCAACAGTGTTAAACCCAAAGATTTCAAATTTCAAAAAAAGATTCTCACCAACAGTGTTAAACCCAAAAATACAAATTTCCCCAAAAAAGGCTTCCACCAACAGTGTTAAAACCCAAAGATACAAATTCCAACAAAGACTTTCACCAACAGTGTTAAACCTAAAAATACAAATTTTCCAACAAATAATAAAAACATCGTTCACCTGGCCCAAAAAAGTGTGGAAGGTGTGAATGACAAAGGTGCTCGGGAAACAGGGGGAGGGGGGAACCAAGGTTTTTGATAATTTAAAAAAGAACAGAGTGGAACGGGCTTTATGTAAAAATTGAAACGTCGCTGAATATGGTGCACCCCCCGGCCTGCAGATAAAAACCATCATCTGCATCTATGAGTGGTGTCCATTGACGCTTTTACAATTCCCCAAATTTAAAATATCTTCCCGCAGTTTTTTTTTTGCCTTGTGCCTTAAACAAGTTTACGAGAATCAATCCACGGTGAACAGCACTTTCAGGTACTTGATTTTTTATATGTTGGGGTTTACTTATATAGATTATTTTTAAATTTGCAATAGCTCGGGCTCATAAAAAGTAGTTAAAAAATTTTTGGGAAATTACAGTTTTGTGTGTGTTCAGGGCGTTGGGGTGTGGGGACTCGGGTGAAGTGACAGTGGCGGCAATGTGGTTTTCCGCCTGAGGTTATACGGTGCCAGACAGCAGTGGTCACTGCAACACGCTCATACGCCCTTTTCCCCAGATGGCGTGAAAAGGCTGTCTTTGGGGGGTGGTTTTGAATTTTCCTTCTCAAAAACCCTTTATATATATAGATATTACCAGGGTATTTGGGTTTATAGGCTTGAAGTGATAACAATGAATTTGGTGCTGTAGAAATAGTTAAAAATAATCAAAAATTATTGCAGCAGATTTTATGATTGATCCTGGGAAAAGAAAAAATTGTAATTTTTTGCCCCGCCCTCAGTGTTCAGCAGTCCAGATAGAAGCAAGCTGGTCCCGAGGGTTCAGGCGATGGGAGCGTATGAGGGTCCTGGTTGAGTGGAGGGGGGAGGCGGCCAAGGGAAGCTCACCACCAAGGCCCCCGGAGCCCCGTTTCCTGGACACCATTGTGTGTGCCTGACCCGGTGGCCCCCCCCAAGGGCTTACTCCAAAAAGGGCAAAGGGGAGCAGTGCGTAATATGTTTTGGGTTTGGGTGGTAAAGATGAATGAAATCGGTGTCAAAAAGGGAGTTTAAAAGGAGTCTGGGTAAATAATGGATGGGGATGGGATGAAAGGGGCGTAGGGAGCGTTTAAGGAAAAAGGAATACCCCGTGTAGGTTCGTGTAGCTTCCAATTTTTTTATGTTCTTTTTGTAATAGTTTTCACAAACACCCTTTTTTCCCTTTCATTATCCTCTTATGCTTTTTTGTTATTATTTTTATTATTATTTCAGTTATAAAAAAAAGATAACTTCCTAAATCCATATCTTTAAACCCCTTTTTTAGTCTTCCTCCCCCTTTTACCTTTTGCACGTGATCTTAATTTTCTTTATTGTTTTCCTCATTCATTCCCTACCCATGACTTTAGCACTCCTGGGCTGCTCTCTCCAGTAAGCTACACTGGTTTCCGCCCCAACTCTTTTCCTGTCGTTCCTCACTATCAAACCATCGCACCCCTGATAAGTTCTTCAGCATTTCACCTCTATTCAATTCCTTGCCTTTACATTTGAGCCCATTCCTTGCAGCCACACAGAACAGAAATCTTTCACTTCAAAATCCCCTCAGTGCTGTAAAAAACCTTAGCTCTTTCTCTCACCCGCTCACCTCAGCCTCCATGGACCCCTGCGTCAATGTCGACTCCAAAATATTGAACCTTCCACCTGTTCCAGCCTCTCACCTTTATTGTTAACTCCTTTTTACTCCCATATCCTAATTGATCATTGATAGGTTAGGACATTTTTTGAACAGACCTTACACGTTTAGTTGCTTATAAAGATTTTGAATGCAGATTTTCACACCATTGTTGTTACCCACAAACATGTTCAGTTTCCGGAGTCATGAACTCCCCAGTTTTTATTAAGACGTTCTGAAATATTTATTGTTGCAATCTTAAAATATGCTGTTCTTTCTTTTGTTGCAGATGAAACATCCTACTTATTGTGGCAGTTGTTTTTACAAGAAAAAACAAAAGGATATAAGATATCAGTCGTGCCTTTTAATGAATAAAAAAAGGCAGCAGGTATGCAGCAATATTGGTTGACGAATGGAAAAGTTTTGTTTGTCATGTTTATTTAAAATGAATTTTTCACTCATTTTTGGTTATATCAAAACTTTGTATTTAACAAGGAAAACCCGTTGATTTTACAGCAATGGTATCACAGGGTAGGGAAAGTGAAGAATTGCAAAAATTTCATTAGTTTTTCTCTTTAGGTGGAAGCACCTTTTTGTGCTCTTTGAAGAGGTTTTCATGTATGGCTAGAACTGTATTTTTTTTTTGGCACTGTTGAAATTTTATCCAGTTTTAATGTGTCTTACAGATGGCAAACTTTTACCTCACATTTCCAAGCATTGGTACCCCACTTTCCCTTACCTTCTCCCAGAATTTCCCCCACTATCAAGGGGTTTATCAACAGGTAAGGGAAAATGGTGCTGCTTCATTTTCATGTTGATGTGTTTGTGTAATTTATGAACGCAAACGTGCACAAAAAATGTGAAATCCCCCATCCATGGAATATCCCGGGTGAAATTAACATCCACATTATTATATACAGTGTTTCCATAACATGTTTGCAGCTCGCAGAATGTATACAGAAGAAGGGCAGGAATTTCTTATCAACGTGCGGCCCCCCTCTGAAGCAACACCTCATTTGGCGGTTCCGGGAGGACATGCTGCCATGACCTGATTGACCTCCAAGCGTTGTAAGAGGGTGTTAGAAGCCGATCAGTATGTAGGGGATATGAGTAACTTAAAGACATTATCAATGAATCTAGATATAGTAATCAAGTAAAGACTTCATCATTGAGCTATCAGATTTTAATTGACTCATAATGTTGAGAATAAGATCAATTTCTTTCTATTTATCATTCTGGTTTGATAACTCATTTTTGCATGTTGGAATAATAATTATTTATGGAGGGTAAGGCATATTGGGAGAGGGGCTAATCTATGTTTGGGCAAAATGATCTATGTTGAGTGTTCATTAGCTGGCAGCTCACCTTCACACGTAACAACAAAGTGCTCTTGAGCTCCTATCTGCAACAGATTAGTACGTATTATACACTTTTTGGGTTGACCGGCAAGCTAAGTCTTAATGGAAAAGTGTGTTTAAGTGCAGAATGATTTCCTCAGAGATGAGGGCATTTAGTTTC
>JACEEZ010007988.1:425000-429126 GCA_016584305.1 Chionoecetes opilio | reverse complement strand
CGGTCCTCTCTCTCTCTCTCTCTCTCTCTCTCTCTTCTCTCTCTCTCTCTCTCTCTCTCTCCCTCTCCCTCTCTCTCTCTCTCTTCTGCAGCCCACAATGTGATCCGTTTAAGCCGATAAGATAAGCCTTACCATACGAAATACCAAGTCAACCGATATCAAAGCCACATCGAAAACATTGTATAGTATATTAGGATAATGTTTTTGTAGTATCATTGTATTCTATCTATGGTAATCTCTCTCTCTCTCTCTCTCTCTCTCTCTCTCTCTCTCTCTCTCTCTCTCTCTCTCTCTCTCTCTCTCTCTCTCCTCTCTCTCTCTCTCTCTCTCTCTCTCTCTCTGTGGGATGTGGAGCATGTATCACAAAACCTCTATTTTTGTGATATTAAATTTTCTAGTTCCATGTTATCCTATTTGTCAATCTCTAAATCTCCCACTTTTTATTATAGTTATTAATATTTCCTCGTATCACGCTATTCAATTTTGTCCACTGTATTTTCCGTTCCAGTAAACCTGTTATGCTAGCTGCCAACCCACACACACAAACACACACACACACACACAAACACACACACACACCACACCACAACCCACAACCACACACACACACACACACACACACACACACACACACACACAACCCACATCCACACACACATCCACACACACAACCCACATACACACACACAACCCACACACACACACACAACACATCCACACACACACACACACACACATACACACACACACACACAACCCACATCCACACACACACCACAAACCCACACACACACAACCCACATCCCACACACAACCCACACACACACACACACACACAACCCCCCCACACACACAACCCACACACACACACACACACAACTCCCCCCCACACACACACAACACACCCCCACACACACACACCATCAACTAACTACTCTTTTTTTACTTTCCTTCCTCTCCCCCAAAAGATAAACAGCTTGGATAAGAGGCTGATAAGAACTACGAACGCTTCTTATGATAACTTAAGAATGCTTTTAATGACCTCACGTTACTCCACTCCGCTGCAAACCCACTTACTCCCTCTCTTCAAGTTCACCCACTCCCTACTCCTTGCTAACTCCCTCTCCACTCCCTCAAGTTCACCCACTCCCTATTCCCTCTTACTCCCACTCCATCCCTCTCTCCACTCCTTCAAGTTCACCCACTCCCTATGCTTCCACTCCCTATTCCTTGCTAACTCCCTCTCCATCCCTCTCTCCACTCCTTCAAGTCCACCCACCCCCTAGCCACTCCCTTTTAACCTTTATAACAGAATATATGTAATGTGGATTCATGTAATTTATTAAGGGAATTGAGTATAGTTTATGCCAGAAATAACCATAAGTCTTCTGTTTTGAGTTTATGTGACTAGGAAATGGAAGATAACTCGCTCGCAAGTCAGTTTCTCAATGTTATTATCTCTCTCTCTCTCTCTCTCTCTCTCTCTTCTCTCTCTCTCCTCTCTCTCTCCTCTCATCTCTCTCTCTCTCTCTCTCTCTCTCTCTCTCCAATTAGTCACTTATTCCATCACGTAACTTGGCAGGAAAGTATTTGGCTCTTATGTCGTTTTTGTGACTCAGGCTTTTTAACAGGATGGCAAAACTGAATGAGCGGATTTCTGACTAACTAGAACTCATTATAAAAAGCAAAAAAATGATAGGATGTGACTTAAATAAATATAATCTGCTTTTACAAGGGCACAGGAAAATGAGTATATAAGATTGTATGACTATTCTTGTATCTAGTCTTTTTGTGTGTGTGTGAATTTTGAACAGGAAAATTAGCACATGACTGGAATTTATAGGAAGTAGAAAAGTAACCCGCGATCATGACGGGGGGAAATTATGACTGCTGATAAAAACGAAAGAGGAAAATAATAAGGGATAAAAGAATAAAAACAAACAAATGGCTGCTCTATGCATGACTTTGCCAGTTTTGCTGAATAAAAATAATGGATTTTTCGACTTAAAAGGAAGGGTGGGAAGGAAGAGAGGAAGAGTAAGGGTAAGGGAAGGGATGGGAAGGAGGGTAAGGGTACGTACCGCGCCTAAAGTTACGTCATCCCTACACTTGTATTGTGTGTGTGTGTGTGTGTGTGTGTGTGTGTGTGTGTGTGTGTGTGTGTGGCGCGCTACAAGTGGGTGTGAGTGCGTGGGTGAAGACTCGCAGGAATGAGTAGTAGTAGTAGTAGTAGTAGTAGTAGTAGGAGGAGGAGGATTACATAGGATTACATAGGAATAACAGACACCAGGAGACCTATTGGTCCATGACGAGGGTATCTGCTGAACTACATACTACTAACTATCAACTACTTGTAAGAAAACAGTTGGAAAAGGATACCATGTCCTTAAAAGAAGATAGGAACACGGAAGTTTCATAGTGCATAAAAATAGGGTATGAAATATACTAACTACAACTACCACTACCACTACAACTAATCGATCCGGGGGACTAAATATGAATTCGCAGGGCACTATCAATACCCATTTACTTTACAGTGCGCGTCAAGTCTGTTTTTAAATGTAGTTATTGTGCTGGCTTCGACAACATTTGTTGGTAACTTGTTCCATCGATCAACGACTCTCACATTGAAATAATTTTACGGAGATCAGTGATGCAACGTTGACCGTTTAGTTTTAAACCATTATTTCTTGTTGTCACTTGAGTTGAAAGCTCGAATAGGTTCTCTTGATTAATGACATCAAATCCTTTTAGGATCTTAAAGGTTTCTATCAAGTCCCCACGGATTCTACGATCCTTTAAGAAAACATATTAAGTTTCCGCAGTCTCTCTTCATAAGATGAATTTCGCAGAGATGGAATTTGTTTGGTTGCTCTTCTTTGCACTGATTCCAATTTTGCTTGGTCTTTTACGAAACAGGGCGACCAGAATTGGACGGCATATTCCAAGTGTGGCCTAACCAAGGACGTGTATAATTGTGTCTTTACTTTCGGAGTTTTGTGTTCAAAATTGCGTTTAATAAAGCCCAACATCATATTCGCCTTTTTACTGGCAGCTAGGCAATGCGGACTGGTTTTAAGATCATTACTGATGATGACACCTAAATCCTTTTCCTGCTGTACTTCAGTTAACGATTTATTTTGCATTTGATAGTTATATTTGAGGTTATCGTTGCCTATATGCATTACTTTACATTTATCGGAATTGAATTTTAATAGCCATTTATCACTCCAGTCTGATAGTTTGTCGAGGTCACTTTGTATGAGTTCGCAGTTTTCTCTAGTATATGCTTTACCGCCTAATTTGGTGTCGTCTGCAAATTTCGATATTTTAGATACAAGTCCGCAGTCCAGATCGTTGATATATATCAGAAAAAGAGTGGGACCCAAGACCGAGCCCTGAGGCACCCCTGAGGAGGAGGAGGAGGAGGAGGAGGAGGAGGAGGAGGAGGAGGAGGAGGAGGAGGAGGAGGAGGAGGAGTAGTGGGACAGATGCTAGGAGACCCATACGTGCCCTTTGTCTCCCGTGCCCGTACAATCTTCCGTGCACTTTGCCTTGTGTTTCGTGCCCCGTGCTTGCTTAGGGTTTGTTTGTGTGTCGTCATATTTGAGTTTTGTTTATAATCCTGTGCCCCGCCCCATCATGCCCCGCGCCGTGCCCCCGGAGGTTTCGAAGGGCGGTTCCCAGGGGCGTCTTCCTCCGTGGGTTCTTCCTTGCATTATGTGTTATCTTGTTTTTCTTAATTTTATCTTTGCGTAATGATTTTAATTATTTGTTATATTTGGAGTTACATCTCTCTCTCTCTCTCTCTCTCTCCCTCCTACTATAACCTACCCTTTCTCCTCCCCATCCCTTCTCATACTACAATAGTGGGGGTTAGGGGGGGGGGGCATCATCCCGGACCTTCTCTGATGTACCCCCTTCCCCTCCCCTCCCCTCCCCCTTCGCCTTCCCCTCCCCTTCCCTTCCCCTCCCCTTCCCTTCCCCTTCAACTGATGAGCATAACAGATCATCCAACAACGCCTGACCCCCCATTCCTCCTCCCCCTCCCCCCTCCCCCCCCTCTCTCTCTCTCTGTCTCACCTGAAGGCGTTCCTCACATGACACTCGATGACCACCGGCTTGA
>JACEEZ010007988.1:417500-420000 GCA_016584305.1 Chionoecetes opilio | reverse complement strand
CCTACCCCCCACCACCCACCCTCTTCTTGATACACCCCTTCTGTGTGTGTGTGTGTGCGTGTGTGTGTGTGTGTGGGCGTGCGTGTGTGTGTTGTGTGTGTGTGTGGTGTGGTGTGTGTGTGTGTGTGTGTGTGTGTGTGTGTGGGTGTGTATGTGTGTGGGTGTGTGTGTGTGTGTGTGTCATTTACATTATTGGAGGGGGATTGAGGTAATGGAGGGGGAGGAAAAGCGGCAATGGGGAGTAAGTGAGGATTTTGTAGTAGAATGTGGAGTAGGAGTAAGTGGGGAGTAGGAGGAGGAAAGGAATTAAGGATGAAGGAGTAAGGCGTTCCGGTCACCAAAATGGGACAAGAGCCCTCTCAAAGCCTCCTCCTCCTCCTCCTCCTTCCTCTTCCTCTTCCTCTTCCTCCTCCTCCTCCTCCTCCTCCTCCTCCTCTCCTCTCCAATCCAGAATTCCACTCCATGACCACAAAAGGAAACGAACATAGGAGGAGAGGAGGGAGGAGGAGGAGGAGGAGGAGGAGGAGGAGGAGGAGGAGGAGGAGGAGGAGGAGGAGGAGGAAGGAAGGAAGGAAGGAAGGAAGGATGGACATGGAGATTGAAGAACGTTAGAGAGAGAGAGAGAGAGAGAGAGAGAGAGAGAGAGAGAGAGAGAGAGAGAGAGCGAGAGAGAGAGAGAGAGAGAGAGAGAGAGAGGAGAGAAAAAAAATAGGAGAAGAAGAGAGAGAGAGAGAGAGAGAGAGAAATAGAGAGAAGAAGAGAGAGAGAGAGAGAGAGAGAGAGAGAGAGAGAGAGAGAGAGAGAGAGAGAGAGAGAGAGAGAGTGGTGTGTGTGTCTGGGGAGTGTGGAGCGCATAGCTGAGACGTATTACGCCACAGGGAGGAGGAGGAGGAGGAGGAGGAGGAGGAGGAGGAGGAGGAGGAGGAGGAGGAGGGAGGAGGAGGAGGAGGAGATGACGCGGCACAGAAAGCTCATGGGGGCACTTGGGAGATGATGGGAGGGAGGGGAGGGAGGTATGCGGTCATGAGATACACAATATAGGGCGTGTGTGTGTATGAATCTGTGTGTATGTGTGTGAGGGTTTATGGAACTGTCGCCGATGGTAATTCTCGCCGAAACACCAACCTAGAACTCTCGCCGACGTGAAAATTTAAACCTAACCTGGATATTGGCACCTAACTTGACCTAACTGATCAAGCTATTGCTAGTATTTAATCCCTGAATGCAGAAACACGGGTAAAACCTGATTAAATGTATATATTGGGTCCTGTAATATCTCGAATTAGAACACTCGACGACGGCGGCGAGAGTTCCGATCGGCGACAGTTCCAGGTACCTGTGTGAGTATGAATGTGTGTGTGTGTGTGTGTGTGTGTGTGTGTGTGTGTGTGTATGTGTGTGTATGTGTGTGTGTGTGTATGTGTGTGTGTGTGTGTGTGTGTGTGTGTGTGTGTGTGTGTGTGTGTGTGTGTGGTGTGTATGTGTGTGTGTGTGTGTTTCTCGTTTGGCTAAGGAAATGTGCCTTAATACCAAAGGAAGTGACACACACACAAACGCACACACACACACACACACACACACACACACACACATATACATACACACAAACACATACACACATACACATACACACACACACAACACACATACACACACACACACAACACACACACACACACACACGTCAGTTCGTGGAAGGCTTTTCTAGTTTAATGCATGAATGGCAGGAGAAAAGAATGTGGAGGCTGCCGTGCGTGGGCGTGGTGACGTGGTGGGGGGGGGGCAGGTGTGTGGGCGGGGGGGGGGGTCGCCTGTGGGTGGTGGTGGTGCGTCAGGCAGCAGCACAGCTTCCCCTGGCGGCACAGTGGGGGATGTTATTACCTGCGGGGCGTTGCGTCATGCGGGAAGAAGGTAAAGAACGGGTCGGGGCGTGTCGGGGAGGCGGATTGTATCTGCCGGGAAATGCCTTGCTATTGGGAAAGCAGCGGGCGACGCAGCGAGACTCCTGGCGCGGCAGAGTGCATATGTTGTGTTGCGGCGTGACACAGGGCACCACACACCCTCCATGTGCTTGTCTGTCACGGCAGTGCGCGACAAAACCTCTCCCTTGCCCTCCCCGCACTGCAACATCCTCATGCAAAGGAAGTCCTGTTCGTGGCTGGTGCTCATGTTAGGCAAAGTACTACGTAATGAATCTTGGTGATGCGTCAGTACAGCTTTGTGTCGCCTTCCACATGCAGGCCGGATGTGGACATGGGACAGGGCTATATAGGGCGTTGCCACGCCGCCTCTGCGTCTCTGCAAGGCGCTTTGGCATGGGTTGTTGAGGTGTGTGTGGCGGGGCGGGTGACGGAGGGAAGCTGGCCCCAGGTGGTCATCGCCAGGCAGTACAAGCAGGGTAGTTTGGGGGGCGAGGGGAGGAGTGCGGACACGGAGTGGGCGAGGACGTCACGACTGGCCGAGACCTGTCGTGGTGATCCCCGCCGACCTGCCCCATGGC
>JACEEZ010007988.1:395000-412500 GCA_016584305.1 Chionoecetes opilio | reverse complement strand
GCAATGAAAGAAGTTTTCAGAGCCCGCGTATATAAATGTTTTTAGTTACTTCCGGATAAACAGTGACAAACCGGGGATTTCTGCATATGAAATTTATCGAGGCGATTTTAAAAATGAGTTCTATCTTGTTTTGAGTTTATAGTCTGACGGCAGCATCAATAAGCTTTACAACACGTTTTGTAAAGATTATTTGCATCTGTCGTTACAAACCGTTTCTGCTTATTTTAAATCCGTGTTTCTAGTTGAGCTGACCGGTCTAGGCGTGAAAAGATTTTCTGGGACTACGTCGTAACATTGAGATTTTAAAGGACTTGAGAGGTCACCTCTTTCCTTGTTTGTAGTGGAATAAGTAAGTCTTTGAGCGATTTCGTACGATTTATCGCAATCTAGGTATATTAGTTATTTAGGAGGAGGAGGAGGAGAGGAGGAGGAAGAAGCGTGATTTAAATAGGAAAGAGTTAATGGAAGGAGAGGAGGTAGAAGAGGAGAAAGAGGAGGAGAGAGGAGAGAGAGGGAAGGAGGGGAGGAGGAAGAGGAGGAGAGGGAGATAATATATGAGCTTGTGAGTGAAGGGCGAGGGAGAGAGGAGAGGGGAGATGAATAAAGAAAAGACAGACAGAGAGAGCAACAGAGTGAAAGACAATGAGAGAGAGAGAGAGAGAGAGAGAGAGAGAGAGAGAGAGAGAGAGAGAGAGAGAGAGAGAGAGAGAGAGAGAGAGAGAGAGAGAGAGAGAGAGAGGACAATGCTCTTTCCTATCTCACTTACCATGTCTCCTTCCTACTCCTTCACTTCCTACTCCTTCACTTCCTACTCCTTCACTTCCTACTCCTTCACTTCCTACTCCTTCACTTCCTACTCCTTTACTGCCTACTCCTTCACTTCCTACTCCTTCACTTCCTACTCCTTCACTTCCTACTCCTTTACTGCCTACTCCTTCACTTCCTACTCCTTCACTTCCTACTCCTTCACTTCTACTCCTTCACTTCCTACTCCTTCACTTCCTACTCCTTTACTGCCTACTCCTTCACTTCCTACTCCTTCACTTCCTACTCCTTCACTTCCTACTCCTTCACTTCCTACTCCTTTACTGCCTACTCCTTCACTTCCTACTCCTTCACTTCCTACTCCTTCACTTCCTACTCCTTTACTGCCTACTCCTTCACTTCCTACTCCTTCACTTCCTACTCCTTCACTTCCTACTCCTTCACTTCCTACTCCTTTACTGCCTACTCCTTCACTTCCTACTCCTTCACTTCCTACTCCTTCACTTCCTACTCCTTCACTTCCTACTCCTTCACTTCCTACTCCTTCACTTCCTACTCCTTCACTGCCTACTCCTTCACTGCCTACTCCTTCATTTCCTACTCCTTCACTTCCTACTCCTTCACTTCCTACTCCTTCACTTCCTACTCCTTCACTTCCTACTCCTTCACTTCCTACTCCTTCCCTTCCTACTCCTTCCCTTCCTACTCCTTCACTTCCTACTCCTTCACTTCCTACTCCTTCACTCCGTGCACGGCGTCCTACTTGGAAAGTGCACTACCGCAGTGGATTGAACGGAGCTGGGGCCTGATTGACTGCTGCCTCCCAAGAAAGCGCCAGGCAAGGCTGCCGCACCACCCTTGAACTTCCACACTGAGCCTACACCAACACTACATTAGACCTCATAACACACACAGATAGCCCCGAGTTAACGGTTACCACTACTACTCTCGACCTGTGACGGGTTGTGGACCAGTAAGGGTCCTGTCAGTTAGTGACCACCATCGGGATTTAAGGTACCAGGGGTCACTGCTGCAGGAGGCATTGAAATGTACGGCGTCCTACATGGAAAGTACACAATCCGCAGTGGATTGAACGGAGCTGGGGCCTGATTGACTGCTGCCTCCCAAGAAAGCGCCAGGCAAGGCTGCCGCACCACCCTTGAACCTCCACACTGTGTTCACACCATTACAAAACACACATAACATGACCTATCTATCAAGCACTAAACCTACCCCCACAAACTAGTAGTAGTTAGCCATAGATTACAGCTTTCAACTTTCCTCACAAATTCCATGCAGTTTTTCTATACTGCATGGTATCACTTCATTTCCGGCCAGCTTCGGCTGGAGGGATGGGTGGGTGGGGAGGAGCCTTCTACTTTCCTATCCTTTCTCTCTTAACATCTAGTTAGTGTAGTGTAGTTAAAGCAAACAGCCTTGTAAGGACCTATCGGTCTGTTGTTGTTTGTGTTTCCTTTGTAATCCTTTGTAATCCTTCACTTCCTACTCCTTCACTTCCTACTCCTTCTTTCCCCTCCCCTCCTAAGAAGCAAAGCACGGGATCCCTGTTCTTACGACGGTATTCTGCCCCTCCCCCACCATCACCCCTCCCCCTCCATCACCTCTCCTCCTCCCCAACCATCACCCTCCCCCTCCCCAACCATCACCCCTCCCCAACCATCACCTCTCCCCCTCCCTAACCATCACCCTCCCCTCCCCCTTCACCTCCCCCACCCCCACCACTATTCTTAAGACTTACCCCCCCTTAACTCTCTAATTCACCTACCTCCAACACGCCTACACTCATCTCCACCATTCTCTCTCTCTCTCTCTCTCTCTCTCTCCTCTTCTCTCTCTCTCTCTCTCTCTCTCTCTCTCTCTCTTCTCTCTCTCTCTCTCTCTGTCTCTGTCTCTGTCTCTCTTGCAAAACAGCGGTTGCCTTTTCACTGCAGCTTTCCTCCTCTTCCTCCTCCTCCTCCCCTTCCTCCTCCTCCCCCCCCCCCAACATGTCAGTGTCGGGCAGTAAAGAACATACATGGCCCTACCCCCCTACCCTACCCACCCCTTCCAGACACCCCCTCAAGAGAACACAAAACCCTAAACTCCCCCCACCTCTTCCCCTCCACCACCCCCAACCTAACCCCTCCTTCCCCTCACCTTGTCACATACCCCAATCCCAAACCCCTTCCGTGCTTTTCAACCTTCCCCTCCTTTCCCCTCCCCTCTCTTCCCCTTCCTCCTCCCCTCTCTTCCCCTTCCTGCCCCCACCTCCCCTCTCTTCCCCTCCCTTCCCCTCTCCCCACATCAATACTAATACCTGACTAATGGGTAACACGTCAGTACTTTAGGGAGATGAGGGGAGAGAAGGGAGAGGGTGGGGGAGGGGAGAGGGGAAGAGTTATGCAGAATTGTAGTGAAGAGGATAAAGAGGAAAAGGAGGAAGAGGAGGAAGAGGAAGGAGCATTAAGTGATGAAAAAATGAAAATCAATAAAAAATGCAGAGAGAGAGAGAGAGAGAGAGAGAGAGAGAGAGAGAGAGAGAGAGAGAGAGAGAGAGAGAGAGAGAGAAGAGCGAGAGAGAGAGAGAGAGAGAGAGAGAGAGAGAGAGAGAGAAAAAGAGAGAAAAAAAAAAAAAAGAGAGAGAGAGAGAGAGAGAAGAGAGCAGGCAGAAAATAGCAATGATACACAAAATACGAAGAAATGAACGCGCTTAACCCACCTGCAAGCACAAAATAGAGAACAAAGAAAAAAAGAAAGATAGTCCATTGCGAAGGATTGGCAACGATTCTTCTGACTTGAATGCTCTTGGTTGTCTTCGTTGTGGTGTTTGTGTTGTTTTTCTATCTTGTTTTATGGGAGACAGAAAAGTGACAAATATAGGATTGTTTTTTTCTTCTTTTTTATATGTATGAGTGAGTTGTATGTTTATTCTTATTGCTATTGTTGTTGTTATTATTATCGATACCGTCAATAACACTATAGTCGCCACTGCACTAATGTCGCCAGGCGCCATATATTACAAATTTTAGCATCACTACAGACTTGTATGTGCCACTGAAGACAGGTACATAATATAAACTACTGTGCATGCCTCTTCAGTGGCACATACAAGTCTGTAGTGATGCTAAAATTCGTAATATATGGCGCCTGGCGACATTAGTGCAGTGGCGACTATAGTGTTATTGACGGTAGTATTTTGTGCTAAAACTACTACTACTACTACTACTACTACTACTACCACTACCACTACTACTACTACTACTACTACCACTACTACCACTACTACTACTACTACTACTACTACTACCACCACTACTACTACTACTACTACTACTACTACTACTACTACTACCACTACTACTACTACTACTACTACCACTATCACCACCACCACTACCACTACTACTACTACTACTACTACCACTACTACTACCACTACTACTACTACTACTACTACTACTACTACCACTACTACACACACACACACTCCTAAACTCCTACTCCGTTTTTCACTCCTAAATAATTAATGGCGGGGTGCGGTGGGTGGGGACAGAAGGGGAGAAAGAGGGGAATAGAAGGGGAAGAAGGTGGGGTGGGGATAGAAGGAGGGGAGGTAGAGGGTTGGGGGAAGGGGGAGGAGGGGGGAGGGGACAGGTAATCAAGGTAAGGTTGGGGGGGCGGGAGAGGGATAGGGAGGGGAAAAATAATAAGCAAGGGGAAGAAAAAAAGAAAAGAAAAAAAAGTGAGAAAAGATAATGAGGAACGAAAATATTCCCTTCCTTATTTTTGTGTGTTTTCATAATATAGTTTCTTATATTTCTTTTATATTTCTTTATCTATATTTTGATTTATTCATGTATTTATTCCTTTTTTCGTTTTTATCTGTTTATTATTTATATTTATTCACTTGGGTCCTGTTTTTATTTTATTTATTTATTTATGTATGTATATTTTTACGGTTCGTTTAAAGCAAGGATAGCGACAAACCCATCACAGAGAGAGAGAGGGAGAGAGAGAGAGAGAGAGAGAGAGGAGAGAGAGAGAGAGAGAGAGAGAGAGAGAGAGAGAGAGAGAGAGAGAGAGAGAGAGAGAGAGAGAGGAAAAATCGGGCATCATTTTAAATCCCGTACTAAAAGCAGACATGAAAATTTTGTACTCTGGAATAAAATTAAGGAAGAACCGAACTGGAAAATAGTCTGCTGGATTGTAAATACTCAAAAACGTTGGGCATGGTTTGGCTGGAAGGCAAGAGCACGGAAGGGAAACACGGGGGGGGGGGGGGGATAAGTTAAAGTAAAGAGAGAGAGAGAGAGAGAGAGAGGGGAAAAGAGAGAAGAGAGAGAGAGAGAGGGGAGAGAGAGAGAGGGAAGAGAGAGAGAGAGAGAGAGAGAGAGAGAAGAAAAAAAAAAGATAGATAGATAGAGAGAGTTTGACAGTTAGAGAGGGGAAAAGAGAGAGAGAGAGAGAGAGAGAGAGAGAGAAGAGAGGGGAGAGAGAGAGAGAGAGAGAAAACCAAGCAGGGCAACAGGAAGGGAAGGAAAGAGGGGGAAGGGAAAAATGAAAAAAAAGTAAAAAAGGGAAAAGGGGGGGGGGGAAAAAAGGTTTTAAAAAAGGGGAAAGGGAAAGAAAAATGGGGGGGGAGAGGGAGAGAGGAAGAAGAGAGGAAGGGAAAAGGGGAGAGAAGAGTGAAAAGAGGAGGAAAGAAGAGAGAGAGAGGGGAAAGAGAGAGGAGAGATAAAAAGAAAATAGATGAGAGGAAGAGAAAAGGGGAGAAAGGAGAGAAAGAGAAGAGAAAAGAGAGAGAGAGAGAGAGAGAGAGAGAAAGAGATGAAGAAGGAGAGTAATGGTTTTTTTGTATTTTGGGGATGGTGAACGAAAAAGTTTCAATTAGATCGTCTTGAAGGAAAAGGGGTTTGGGGCAAAAACCATACGTATGAAGGGGGAAAGGGGAAAAAAATTTACTCTTGTTTCTATATAATTATTTTGTATTTTTTTTTTATTTTCCTTGGGGGGAAAAACATGTATTTTGTTTTTATTATTATTAAAAAATTGGGTTTAAGGGCTGGCAAAGGGGAAAAGGGGGAAAGGTGCTGAAAGGAAGGGGGTAGACGGATGGGGGAAGGGGTTGGAAGGGGAAATGAGGGAAATTTAAAAGGAGGCAAATGACATAACCGGGGGGGGGCGGGGGGGAGCGGGGGGGGGGGGGTAAAAGGGCACTCTGGGTCCCCCCAGAGGAGAGAGAGGAAAAAAAGAGAGAGGAGAAAAGAGGAGAGAAGAGAGAGGAGGAGAGAAGAGAGAGAAAAAGAAAAGAAAGAGGAAAAAGAAGAAGAGAGAGGAGCGAAAGAGAAGAGAGGAGAGATAGGAGAGAGAGAGAGGGGAGGGAAATTTTTAGGCCCTTTTTTTTTCTGCTGTCTTAAACCCCGGGGCACACCAAGACACACCAAAACCACACCCACACACACACACACACACCATTTAAAAAAAAAAAACACACACACGAAAAGATAGAAAACCTTTTACTTTAGGGTTTTCTTTTTTTTTCTCTCTCTCTCTCTCTCCTTCCTCTTCCCCTCCCCTCTCATCCTTTTTCCCCTCTCTCTCTCTCTCCCCTCTCCCCCTCTCTCTTTTCTCAACCTAACTTAATTCAGCAAATTTTCCTTTCCCACCCTCCTCTCTCTCCTTCCCCCTTCCCCTTCCCTTTTCCCTGTTTTTTTCCCCTTCCCTTGACCCTCTTTCCCCGATCCCACCCCGTCAAAAATTTCCTCCACCCCCCCCTGTCACCTTTCCACCCTCCACCCCCCTCACCTCCCCTTTAGGGAAAAAATGTCACCCGTTTCCCTGCTCTTTAAAGCCTAAATATATACGAGGCCCCTCTCCTCTCTCTTTCAACCCAAAAGAAGAGAAAAAAGGGGAGAGAGAGGGAGCGGGGAGGGGAAGAGAGGAGAGAGAAGAGAAGAGAGAGGAGAAAAATACAAAAATTCCCCCCGTTAAGTAAAACAGTCAAAAGTAAAGAGGAAAAGGATTAAACCCTTTTGGGAAATGTATGTATTTTTTGTGTGTGGGTTTGTGTGTGTGGTTGGGTTGGGGTGTGTGTTGTGTAAATTTTCATGTTTACAGTCACCAAAACCCACACAACACACACACCCACACCACCACACATTTCCCCATTAAAGGGGCCCGGGTTTCCCCCTGCCCCCCCCTTCTACGGGGCCCCCTTTTGCCCTCTCGCCCAACAAGACTCACCATCATCCCGCTTGAGTGGTTTTTTTTTTTTGGGGGTAACTGGGCACAGTTTTTCACCCCCTCCCAGCGGGCAAAACCCCCGAGTGGGAGAGAAAGCTTGATTTTTAACCCTTTTTACGGCAAACCGTACCCGCGTAAAGGCAGACTTTTTTTACGTCTTGTGACTTTAGTTTTGTTGTAACGGGGGCCGTACAAGCCCGGGGGAGTGGGGAAACCGGGCCCTTTTGGGGGTCGAAAAAGTTCCCTTAAGCTTAAAACTTACGGGGGAGAAAATTTTGGTGGGGGTGGTGGTTTGAATATAGTAGTAGTAGTAGTAGGTGGTGGGAGTAAATAATATTTGTCAAAGTAATTTGTTTAGTAGTAGTGTTTGCAGGGACGCACAGCAAAAGCACGGGATAGTAAAAAAAAATAGTGTATTAAATATAGTTTGTAGTGAGTAGTGTAGTAGTGGGAGTATAGCAGCCAGTATTTGTAGTGTATAGTTGGGAAATAATTAGTAGTAAATATTTGTAATTTGTAGTGTAAATAGTGTAGTATTAGTAGTTTGTAGCAGTAGTTTTTAAATATTTGTAATTTGTAGTAGTATAGTAGTATAAATAGTAAAGTAGTAAGTAGTAGTAGTTATAGATAGTATAGTAGTCACAGCAGTAGCAGTAGTAAAAAGGGAGAAGTAGAGTAGATTTTAGTGTAGTATATTTGTGCAATAGTAGTAGTATACGGAGTAGTAGTGTAGTAGTAGTAATAGTAGTAGTAGTAGAAATTTGTAGTGGGAGTGTAGTAGTAGTTTGTAGTAGTAGTTAGTAGTAGTAGTATTAGTAGTAGGGCAGCAGCAGTAGTAGTTTAGTAGTAGTTAGTATAGTAGTAATAGTAGTAAATAGTATAAAGTAAAAGTAGTAGTAGTAAGAAATGTAAATCGGAAATGGGATTAAACCCGGGGCCATCTGGTTACGCAATTTTCTCTCTCTCTCTCTCTTTTCCTCTCTCCTCTCTTCTCATTTTTCTCCCAAAACCCCTCCCCTCTCGGGGGTTTTTGTTTTTCCCCCAGGGGAAAAGAAAGGGGGTGCGGGGGTCTCCCCCCGGCCCAACCTTAAAATATTTGAAAAAGAGAGAGAGAGAGAGAGAGGGGAGAGAAAAAGGAGAGAGAGAGAAAAGAGAGGAGGAGAGGCGCATGAGGGAAAATGGAAGAACAAATAACAAGGACAAAAAAAATGTATTGGAAGAGAGGAAAAGAAAAAGGGAAATAGATTAGAGAAGAGAGAGAGAGGGGAGAGAGAGAGGAAAGAGAGAGGAAGAGGGGAGAGATAGAGGGGAGAAGGGGTTTAATTTCTTTCAATGATTTTCCTTATAATGTGTGGGGTATTTTCTCCTCCTCCTCCTCCTCATTTGCTCTCCCCTTTCCCGTGCCTTTCCCCCTTTTCCCTTCTCTTCCCCCCCCCCTTTCCCTCTCCTCTCCCTTTTCTAACCTCTTCCACATTCCCTTTCCCCCCCTTTCTTGACTCTGTTTTCACTTTTTTTCCCTCCCATTTCTTCTTTTTTCCCCCTCCCCTTTTTTATCTTCTTCTTCTCCCCCTCCTCCTCCTCTTTTTCCTTCCCCCCCCCCCCTCTTCCCCTCTTCCTCTTTCTTTCCCCCTCCCCTCCTCCTCCTCCCCTCCTCCTCCTCCTCTTTTCCCCCCCCACCAAACCCCCCCCCCACATTTTTCCATCAAACTGTTTCGTTCCCCCAAGACCTGCTTATTCCACACCAAAAACCCCACACACACAAAAACAAACCCCCACAACAAAAAAAACACAAAACACACACACACACCACACACCCAAATGCACCAAACACAACCCCACAACAAACCCTGCCAGTTTTTCACACACTTTGGGAAAGCTTCCGGAGGGGAAAAAAAGCCAAACCTTTTCCCCTCTCTCCCCATTCCTTTTTCTCTCCTCTCTCCCCCCCTCTTATCCCCCCCTTTTCTCTCCTCTCCTCTCCCCCTCTCCCCCCTCTTTTCCCCCTTACCTTTTTCTCTCCTCTCTCCCTCTCTCTCTCCCCTCTCTCTCTCCCCTCTCAAACAAACATTATATACAAGATAGGATAGGGGGGAGGAGGGGGAGGAGGGGGGAAGAGGAGGAGGAGGAGGAGGAGGAGGAGGAGGAGGAGGAGGAGGAGGAGGAGGAGGAGGAGGAGGAAGGGGAGGAGGAGGGAGGAGGAGGGGGGTACTGGTGACAAAGTGGGATGAGGGGTGAAGGGTGAGGAGGGGGTGATATAATACTTGGGGGGAGGTTGAGGGGGGGGGGGCAGGAGGAGGTTGAGGATCTGGAGATGAGAGGAGAGGGAGGGGGGTGAGGGGACAGTAGAAGTTGGGGTGCGTGGGGGTGGCTGTAGTGGGTAGGGTGTGGGGGGGGAGGGTGTTGGGGGTGAGCTGTGGGGGGGGGGGTGTTGGGGGAGGGGGTGGGGGGAGGGGGTGGGGATGACTGTAGTGGGAGGGGGGTGGGGGAGGGGGGTTGCAGGGGTGAAGAAAGACGGAGGAAGGTAAATGCTGTTTGTATCGTAAAAAAAAAAAAAAAAAACCCCACCGAAGATTTAACACGAAGGGTCGAATGGAGGACGATGTATATTTTGTTGCGGGGAGGAAGTGGGTGGGAGGGGCGACAGGGTGGGCGTGGATGGGTGGGAGTGGGTGTGGGTGGGTGGGAGGCATGTGGGTTGGTGGGGGTGGGGGTGGGTGGGAGGCAGGAGGGTGAGTGGTAGTGGGTGGGTGACCATGTGGTGTTCTTTATAAATTGTTGGATTTTACTTTAGTTTTGCTTTCCCAGATGCGATACTGCGTTTCTTTTTCTTTTTTCTTACTTATTTTTTCACTGCCTTCCTTTCATTGCCTTGCTTACGTCCTCCTCCTCCTCCTCCTCCTCCTCCTCCTCCTCCTCCTTCTTCTTCTTCCTCTTTCTTCCTCCTTCTCCAGTGCATGTCCAAGTTTATTCTCTTCTTTATGCTTTTCTCTCCTTCTCTTCCCTCCCTCCTCCTCTTTCTCCTCGTTTAACCAGATCAATGTTCAAGAGTTACAAGTTTTGCATTGTATTTATTTGACTTTCTCTTCATGTTGTTTTTGTTCTTTCGTAGGTTATTTTAGGTTATTAGGTTTATATTAGGATATTTTTGGTTATTCAAGGTTATTTTAGGTTATTTAAGGTTATTTTAGGTTATTTAAGGTTATTTAAGGTTATTTAAGGTTATTTTAGGTTATTTAAGGTATATTTTAGGTTTATTTAAGGTTATTTTAGGTTATTTAAGGTTATTTTAGGTTATTTAAGGTATATTTAAGGTATATTTTAGGTTATTTAAGGTATATTATAGGTTATTTAATGTTTATTTAAGGTTATTTTAGGTTATTTAAGGTATATTTAAGGTTATTTCAGGTGTATTTAAGGTTATTTTAGGTTATTTAAGGTTTATTTTCTGGTTACTCATTATCTTTCAAACATTTTCTCGTCATTTTTGGCCTTAAATCATTCTTATTCTTTTTTATTTTCCCTTCACGGTAATTCCATCTTTCTTCATCTTCAATCACATATTTTCATCTTTTTTTCTCTTTCTTTCTCTCTTCGGTTTTCACTATTATTATATTTATCTTTTTCTTTTCATGTTGTTTCCTTTACATGACTATTCTTTTTACGTCTCCTTTTCCTCTTCTTCGCCTTCTTATATCAAGGCTAAATTTATCACTTTCCTTGATTATTTTTTTCCTCCTTATATTTTTTACGAACTTTCCTCATACTATACTAACAATACATCCTCCTCCTCCTCCTCCTTCTCTGCATTTGGCCCACGTCCACTATACACACACAAGAAGCCAAATTCTAACATAAAATCGGAAACAATGCAAGACAAAACCTATTTATTGGTGATCGCGAGCCAACGTGAGGGTGGAGGAGGAGGAGGGGGGGTAAGGGGGAGGGGGTAGGGATGATATGGGAGGATAAAGGTGGAAGTGGGTGGACTGGTGGATAGGTGGATAGGTGGAAGTGATATATAAGATGGATGTGTGTGGGTGTGTGGGTATAGGTGTGTGGGTATGGGGGTGTGGATATGGGGGTGTTTGGGATGGGTGGTTTGGGTATGGGGTTGTGGGTATTTGGGGGGTTGGTATGGATGTGTGGATATGTTGTGTGTGCAGGGTGTGTGGATATGGTTGTGTGTGCAGGGTGTGTGGATATGGTTGTTGCAGGGTGTGTGGGTATGGTTGTGTGTGCAGGGTGGGTGGGTAAGGTGTGTGGGTATGGGGGTGTGGATATGGGGGTGTGGATATGGGTATGTGGGTATGGGTGTGTGGATATGGGTGTGTTGATATGGGTGTGTGGATATGGGTGTGTTGATATGGGTGTGTGGATATGGGTGTGTGGGTATGGGTGTGTGGATATGGGTGTGTGGGTATGGGTGTGAGGATATGGGTGTGTGGGTATGGGTGTGTGCAGGGTGTGTGGGTATGGGTGTGAGGATATGGGTATGTGGATATGGGTGTGAGGATATGGGTGTGTGGATATGGGTGTGAGGATATGGGTGTGTGGGTATGGGTGTGTGGATATGGGTGTGTGGGTATGGGTGTGAGGATATGGGTATGTGGATATGGGTGTGAGGATATGGGTGTGTGGGTATGGGTGTGTGGGTATGGGTGTGTGGATATGGGTATGTGGATATGGGTGTGAGGATATGGGTGTGTGGGTATGGGTGTGTGGGTATGGGTGTGATGATATGGGTGTGTGGGTATGGGTGTGTGGGTATGGGTGTGAGGATATGGGTGGATAGTTGGTATGTGATATGCTTAGTGGTCACGTCACTATAATATTAATAATAGGGCCAAATACAGAGAAGGAGGAGGAGGAGGATGTAATGTTAGTGAAGTATGAGGAAAGTTCGTAAAAAAATAAAAAGACAGAAATAATCAAGGAAAGTGTTGCTATATTTTGAAATGCCATCGATCCCCATTAAAAAAAAATAAAAAAATTGTGTAGCTACCTTTGTGTTTAAGAATGTCACGTCTCCAGGTAGTACAGTTCACACACATATACAGACATACAATACATACATACATACATACATACATACCATATAAAGACGATGATAAGATAGTGATAGTACAAGAAGGGATATAACAAGCTTGACTTCATCCCGTAAAAACACACACTTAGATAAGAACAATGACAAGTAGAAACATGATTATAGACTAGACGTATCATGTAGCTATCGTATCGTTTATTTCTAGCATCAAATATCGTATCAGAATAGGTTACATACACCTGTACGGTACACCTGTGATTTCGGAAAATAGTAAAAAATAGACGATATCATTAAATAAAATTAAAAACTAGTGTATTGCAATTTTGTGGTTACGAAATGCAATGAAAAAAAGCGATTAAACGAAGAATTGATCGTAAGTTAGAGACGTAGTGTGACTAACGATCGGAATAACTACTTTTTTTAACTACATTTGTATGCTTAATAACGGTTTGAATAAATAAGATAATAATAATAAAGGACCAGAGAGGCGGCGATGGAGGCAACACGCAAGCTGCCAACCCAGGACTTGCAATAGATGGGAGGACGAAAGTTTGGCAGAAAGGCGGGACGGGACGGGGCGATATTGCAGCCTCCTCCTCCTCCTCCTCTTCCTCCCCCTCCTTCTCGTGACTGCAGGACTCCTAGCTAGGGTCAGGGATTTTCCTTTATGAAAGACCCTGGCTATAGGTAACATTCTGGGGAGGGGAAGTGAAGGCGAGGAAAAGAGCAAAGAAGGAATGGAAGGGAGAAGAATGAGGACGATTGAGGAGGAGGGAATATTGACAACGTATAAAAATGCGTTTGGGAGCTGCGTTAGGAGATAACTTTGAGGAGAAGTACGATAACGGGAATGTCCTTGCGGTATTTATAGAGGCGGAGGAAGAGGTAAGGAAGGGAGCGGCGATAACTCAGAGCTCCGAGCCAGGATTTCCAAACTGGGGTAGCGATAGACCGAGGAGCAAGGCAGTGTTCCAAGGGTGCTACGTTGTCAGGGTATTATGAAAATGGTAATAATAGGAAGGAATGTGTAATAACTTAGAGCAAAGATTTCCGAACTGGGGTATGTATATGTAGTTACAAGGGTACCGGTTAGTGTTTGTTATCTTTTTTAACAGTTATTGATCATACAGATGGCTTAACCCCTTCACACCCAGATCTTTCCTTGGCTATAAAAAAGTGTACCTATGCTGTCGAGCCATAAAATCCCGAAAAGTAACTGAATATGCCAAATTAGTTAGTCGACAAGGATACTAAACAGGTCATATCTATAAAATTTGCTTTATTCTTTAAAAAAATCACAATGGGGGTAAAATTAAAATGGAAATGACGTCGGGGCTAAAGGGGGTTAAAAATTAAAATTAAGCATAAGTGTACAGAATTCAGTTTTCAGGGTACGGCGTCACGGTGACGTAAGGCAAGTCATGGCGTGATGTCATTATCAGCACCTTTATCTGGCAGCCATTACGTGACGCGGGTGTGCTAGTTATCAGGAACTTTGAATTATTTCTCGTTTTTTTTAATATGCACAAGCTGCTTCGCTGATTAAATACCGTCAACATCTAGTACTGCCCTTCCTCCACTCCCTGTTATTATTGTTATTATTATTGTTATTATTATTATTATTATTATTATTTTATTATTATTATTATTATTATTAATTTCCGGACCCCCATCAGTATCCCAAACCTTTCCCACCCCTTTATTATTGTTATTATTATTGTTATTATTATTATTATTATTATTATTATTATTATTATTATTATTATTATTATTAAGTATACCGTGACTGCCCAGTATACTAGCCTTTCTCCACTCCCTATTATATTATTATTAACTCCTTCACGCCCAGATTTTTCCTTTGCTATATAAAAGTGTCTGTTGAACCATAAAATTTGAATAGTGACCTTTTTCCAAAATGTTAGTGGCAAGGATATAAAAGGGATATCTATTAAAATTGCTTATTCACAAAAAATATCTATGGAGCTAAGGTTTCAATGGGGAAATTTTTCGGGTCTCAGAGGTAAGTATACCGGGTGCCCAGTAAACCAGTCTTCCTCCACTCCCTGACTCCCTAACCAGCCCTCATAACGCAGTACATTGGACACTTGCCCTCTTGAACCTTGCTGCAAAGGAAGGGAGAGTCATGCGGCTCACGTGGACAAGACCGTGGGTGAATGGCATGCCCCGGGTTTTTGGGGCCACTGCCTTTAAGGTGGGAGGTGACCCGTTTTGACAAAGGGGGAAGGGGAAAAAAGTATTCTTGGGAGAGAAAGGGAAGGGAAAGGGAGGAAAAGGAGGGGGGAAAGGGAAAAGGAAAGGATGAAAAAGGGTGGGGAAAAGAGAGGAGAGGAGAGGAGAGAGGGGGAGAAGAAGAGAAAAGAGAGAAAGGAGGAGAAGAGAGAGAGAGAGAGAGGAGAGAGAAGAGAGAGAGAGAGAGAGAGAGAGAAAGGGGGGGGAGGGAGCAATAACATAAAAAAAGTAAACTTTTTTTTGAGAGAGAAGAGAGAAAAAGGAGAGCGAGAGAGAGGAGAGATGAAAAAAGGGGGAGAGTAGAAGAGAGAGAGAGGAAGAGGGGGAGAGAAGGGGGAGAAAGGGAGAGAAGAGAGAGAGAGAGAGAAATAAACAGGGGTTTAATTAAGGTGAGAGATAACATACCTGTGTGTATATATATATATGTATGTATGTATGTATGTATATGTGTGTGTGTGGAGTAGCCTGGCGCCCTCCTGACTGTGTGTGTGTGTGTGTGTGTGTGTGGTGTGGTGTGTGTGTGGTGTGTGTGTGTGTTGGGGGGGGTGTGTGTATGTGGATTTTATGCGTGTGGGCCCCTGTGTGTGTGTGTTTGTGTTGTGGGGTGTGTGTGTTTTTTGGTGTGTTGTGTGGTGTGGTGTGTGTGTGGGTGGTTTCGGGGCCCCTAGGTGTGGGGGGGGTGGGCGTCACACCGATGATAAGCTGAAGGCGACGTTGATGAGTTAAACTAATGCCATCACCCTTCTCCTCCTCCTCCTCCTCCTTATTCTTCTTCTGCTACTACCACTATTACTACTACTTCTTCTTTTTTCTTTTCTTCTTCTGCCCACTACTACCACTACAAAAAACCCTCTCCTCCCCCTCCCCCTCCCTATTATCTTACCTTTTCTATGGGCTTTTTTTGGTTTCCTCCCTCCCCCTCCCCCTTCCTTTTCTCCCTTAAAAAAACCCTCCCCCCCCCACCCCGTTCCCAAAGCCCCACAAAAAAAAAGATAATGGACCGCTACCCAAAACACCGCCTCGCCTCGCCTCGTATCCCTCCCTCACAGCCCCGTCATCGCCCCGTCCTCAATGCCCCGCCCCGCTACGCCCCCACTATACGCCCATACCCACAGCGTCGCGAAAGGATACAAGACACCCCCGCCCACCCACGACTCACGCCCTAACGCCCTCATCCCTAACCCCCCCCTCAACCACCACCACCACCACCCCTGCCAATTATCGATTCATGTAACTTTATCCTTTTACGGGTCTCTTGAGGGTGTGATGGGGCGTGGAGGGGCAGGGGGGAGGGGGGGGGAGGGGCAGGGGGGGGAGGTGACGTGAGGTATGAATGGGTGAGTGACCAGTGCTAAAGGGGGGAAGGTAAGGGGCGGGGAGAGTAAGGGGAAGGGGAGGGGTGGGAAGGGGGTGATCATCATTTTTGAAGGGAATGAGAGGGGAGGGGAGAGGGGAATTATTTATGAAGGTAGAGGAAAGGGGAAAGGATAAGGAGAGGGGGGGGCGTTTGAAAAAGGGGAAAGGGGAAAGGGGGGAAAAAAACTAAAGGGGGAGGAAGGGGGAAATCCCAAAATAAGAGGGGGGGGGGTGCCACTACCCCAAATTTAAAAGGGGAAAATGTACCCCTTTAAAAAAAAACCCCCCAAATAAAAAATGATTAACAAACAAAAAAACAAACAAACCCCAAAAAACAACAAAAAACAACAAACCCCCCCCAAAAACAACAACAACAAAACCCAAAAAAACGTATTGATCAAGAAATACATATTATTTTTCTTCAACTTTTTCCTCTTGCATTCCTCCCTCCTCCCTCCCCCCCTCTCCATTACACCTGATTGAAAGGAAGGCACAGGTGATGCTCTCTCTCTCTCTCTCTTTCTCTCTCTCTCTCTCTCTCTCTCTCTCTCTCTCTCTCTCTCTCTCTCTCTCTCTCTCTCTCTCTCTCTCTCTCATCTCTTTTGCCCTTCCTTTCCGTTCTCTGTTCATTCCTCTTCATTATTTCCCTTTCCTTTTTCCTTCCTTCTCTAACATCCCTTCATTTCCATCCATTCTTTTTCCTTTCTTTCTTCGTTTCTATCCTATCCTTTCTTCCCTTCCCACTTATCTTCCCTCTTTTCTATCCTACTCTCTTCCCTTCCCTCTTCTCACCTTCTCTCCCATCCCTACCCCCTTTCCTTGACCTCTTTCCCTTTAATCTCATCTCACCTACTCTCATTTTACTGTTTCTCCCATCCTCCTTCCCCTCTCCCATCCTCCTTCCCCTCCCCTCCCACAAGCAAGCTGAGGCCAGGAGGTGCATGATGAGGGAGATTAAAGCTTCAAGTTTCCCCGTATTAATTTCTCCTCATATTAAATACTTGACATTCCCTTTAAAGAATCTTGCTTCATTTACAACTTTTTCCTCCTTCCTTCTAGTGGGCCTCCTGCATGAGAAGAGGAAGGGGGTGCGTAGGTGCTCCTCCTGGTGGTGGTGTCCTTAGGGGCTGTACTTTGAGGGGCGGGAGGTCGGGATGGATGGTATGGTTTCGTTGGGTAGTTCATAGGTAAGTAGGGTTGATAAGACCTGAAGAAGTTGTGGTTGCCTGAAGGTGGTTTTGGGGTGAAGGGTTGTGTGTGTGTGTGTGTAGGTGTGAAGGGTTGTGTGTAGGGGTGTGTGTAGGGGTGAAGGGTTGTGTGTAGGGGTGAAGGGTTGTGTGTAGGTGTGTGTGTAGGAGTGAAGGATTGTGTGTAGGGGTGTGTGTAGGGGTGAAGGGTTGTGTGTAGGGGTGTGTGTTAGGGGTGAAGGGTTGTGTGTAGGGGTGAAGGGTTGTGTGTAGGGGTGAAGGGTTGTGTGTAGGTGTGTGTGTGTAGGGTGAAGGGTTGTGTTAGGGCGTGTGTAGGGTGAAGGGTTGTGTGTAGGGGTGAGGGTTGTTGTGTAGGGGTGTGTGTAGGGGTGAGGGTTGTTGTGTAGGGGTGAAGGGTTGTGTGTAGGAGTGTGTGTAGGGGTGAAGGGTTGTGTGTAGGTGTGTGTGTGTAGGGGTGAAGGGTTGTGTGTAGGTGTGTGTAGGGGTGAAGGGTTGTGTGTAGGTGTGTGTGTGTGGGGTGAAGGGTTGTGTGTAGGGGTGTGTGTAGGGGTGAAGGGTTGTAGGGGTGAAGGGTTGTGTGTAGGGGTGTGTGTAGGGGTGAAGGGTTGTAGGGGTGTGTGTAGGGGTGAAGGGT
>JACEEZ010007988.1:365000-390000 GCA_016584305.1 Chionoecetes opilio | reverse complement strand
ATTTGGAAAGGAAAGAAACTAGGTGTCACTCAACATTTGTCCTACCACGAGTGGTATCAGTCGGCAAAGGACAAATGTTGAGTGACACCTAGTTTCTTTCCTTTCCAAATCTTTCTCATGTCCAAAGCCATCTTTGCCACCTTGTTTCTATTCTTTCGCAATCTTTCCCATGTCCACACTAGCCTTGTTTCCCTTCTTCTTGACACTTCTTGATCTACAAAACAACACCCGCAAGAGTCATCTTCCCTTTTTCATGTCTTCAGGGCTACCCTGAAACATTTTCTACTTGTTTACATATAGGCTACATACAAAGAAGAAAAATAGCAAAAACACTGTGCGATTCAAATACAGTATACAGACATGCACATTTAATCCCTTGAGGCCCAGAACGTAATTTTAATTGTAATAAAACCACCATTAGACGATTTTAATGAGCAAAAGCAATATTCTATAGATATGACCTGTTTAGTATCCTTGTCCACTAGCTAATTTGGTATATTAAGTTACTTTTTCGTAATTTTATGGCTAACAACAGACAATTTCATGTAGCAAAGGAAAGATCTGAGCGTGAAGAGGGCTAAAAATTTAAGAAACATTATGCTTTATGAACTCCTTATAGGAAGAGGTGGCATCCTTTCACTCCATAATATAAGCTTTTCCACCCATTTATGTTAAGTGCTCTTCCTTTCCTCCTGAGGGGCTTTGTAAAATATTGCTGCGCCCGAGGTAGCTTATCATGTGTTTAGTTAAGTAACTACTAGTGTGGTGGTTGCTGGGAAACGTAAGGAAGAGAGGAATGGAAGAGAAAACTGTCTGATAGGATAATTTGGAGGAGTGTCTCTCTCTCTCTCTCTCTCCCTTAAATTAAGTTTATAAGTGGATAAAGGGATACAATAAAGGAGATGTAGGAAAAGTTCTTACGGCTAGTAACCAGGGTAGAACAAGAAGTAACGGATGCAAGCTGGAAAAGCGTAATTTAAAAAAGAAATAGGGCAAAACTGGTTCACAAATAGGGATGCAAATTATTGGAATGGACTCAGTAGACAGGTAGTTAGTGCGGAGTCATTAGAGAGCTTTAAAAGGAGGCAAGATAATTTCATGGCTGGGGATGAAAAGTGGATGTAGGTACAGCCAAATTTCCAACATCCGACCTCCAAACATCCGACTTGTCCAAACAACCGACTTTTTTCACCACCACATTGTGTCTTGTTTTGGCCATTTTTTTTTTTTTTTTTTTTTTTTAGTTTTTAGAAAACATTGATTTGTGGCTTTATTTATGCATGAATTTTACTTTCGCGTATACCACTGGATCGGCCTTCAAGAGCTGCATCTTTTATGTTCTATACCATTTTGTCCTTACATTTATGGTTACTGTGATATCTGAACATTCGACTATTCCAATTATCCGACCTACCTTCGGTCCCCCTAAGGTCGGATAATTAATACTTAGCTGTAGTGTTAAGTAACAGGAACTACCACGTGCAGGTCTCGCGGCCTCTTGTAGCTTCCTTATTTTCTTATGTTCTCTCTCTTTAACCTATTTTCTCATCGTGTCTCAAAACTTTAACATTAAACAGAGCTCTGAGATGCTCCCCTTCCCCCTTATAAAAGTCGATGGGAGGCGGCCAGCTCCATAACACGTTCACCCTCCCACCTATAGGGCAAGAGGGCTGCGTCAGGGCTGCCGTTACATCAAGAGGGGAAGCTGACGTAACCCTTGCTGTTATAAGAATGCTGATGTTGCCGTTATTGTATGCGTGTTGAAATGTATCGCCCAAACACTGATGGCTTGGGCAATGTTCGCGGAGTTGTGATACTGTTTTCTATGCGGGGACTGGCTTTTTGGTTTATTTTTCTGCCCTTGCCCAGTGCCCTGTAAAAAAGTGAGTCATAAAAAATTATAAAAAAAAAAATAAAAAAAAAAATAAAAAAAATAAAAAAATAAATAAATAAATAAATAAATAAATAAATAAATAAATAAATAAATAAAGTATATGTGGCCGCAGGAACGAAGACAAGGTGGTTAGCTCGCCAACTCTTTACTTTTTTCTAACTTGACTTTACCTTCCTCCTTCCCACTCCATCCCTCCAATCTACAGGGGATCTTTCTCTCACTCCTACTACAGCTTTTTGTAATACTTTTGTTGCCCCATGGAATATATTTATACATTTGAAATGATAACAACTCTACCTACAGATACACCTTAACTAATCAGAGATCAACTATTTCAAGTTTCAAAGGATAAACCAAAACTGGTACAGCAGTGATCATTTTAATCAAGAATATAATATATATATACTATACTATTAAAAACTGTTTATCAAAATATTGCATTGTAAACGTGCTGGATGCAACACCAAAAGTTGCATTCCAAACACCGGGACAAACACACGTATGTACACCTCCAGGCCCACCCAACAGGCGACACCACCACCCATGCAGGGCCCTACAATGTCATCTAGTACCCTAAATGGAACATCAATCAGTGCCCTCAAATGAATGTCACTTAGTCTTAAACAAGAAACCAGTTCATTGAAACCTCTCCCAAAACATGAACCCCACTGAGGGTGGGGATTGCATGCCTAGCTGCATGCAAGCTTTGACACCAGGAACCCTGCCAAACACTAGCGCTAATTACTGTGCCTCACAACATCTTGGCCTTGTGATGTATAGATTATTCTGCCGTCATGTTATGTACAGTTTTCTTGGTACTCGAGGAGGTGAATTTGCATGGACCTGTACAACTCTGCTTGATTCTGTCCATGGAGTGTGACTCTGCCTTTGTTTCTTTACAGAGGTTTATGAATATAGTACAGTGTATATTTACAAACCTGAAAACAGTTCCCTGTTCACAAAATGAGGAAGACAGTAAATTAACTACCAAATGAATTCTCACAAGTTTCAAGATCAATTAGATGCATGAGTGTAATTCATACTCAACAACAATGTTGTTACTTTGAGCATGAATTTCATAATAAACAAAATCCTTGGAATTTTAGTCAACCAATCAAAGCTTGGATTTGTGCTGCCGGTTGTCCCTCAAGGCTTCATCTGGGTCTGCAAAGCCTGCAATGTGGCCTTTGGTTTGTTTGTCACAAGCTTATAACTTGGACTTCAGTTTTCCCATGAGCTTCTCCAGCTTGAGAGCCTTGCCCATGTCCCCGGAGATCTTCAGCTTGCCGGTCATGAAGGCCGTGGTGGGCTTGAGGCCGCCAGCAAACATCTTGGTGAAGTTGTTGGCGTTCATGACAAAGGTGGCGTCGGCGGTGGTGGGGGGGTCGCCCTTGCCACAGGCGCCGCTGCCATTCTTGAGGTCAATGTACCACTTGCCGGCCTCGTCGCCAGACACCTCAAAGGAAAACACAGCCTTGGTCTTCTCCACCAGCTCAGGGTTCAAGAAGCTCTCGATCTGGGTAAACACCTGAAAGACAAAAATATAAACTTTTTTTTCACATCTCTCCAAAAATAAAACTTGCTGCAGATTGTTATGAAATATTAATTTCAGAAATATTGAAGTTTTGACAAACTATTCTGGAATATGATTTGATTTTTCATTTTAGTTATCTATTTGTTTATTTATGTTATCATTATTTACTCATTTTGTTTGTTTTCACCCCATGGTCGCCCATTTCTAGTTTTCGGTGATTCCATGCTTAACCCTTGGAGTGGTTTATCTTTAAGAGTCCAGAGCCAGTCACCCCCTGTCACCTGTGTGGCAGTGTGCCACACATCTGCTTATGTTAGATGCTACACATTGCTAAAGACTTCCTTATGTGCAGGCATTGCAAGAAGCGTGACAACTTCAGAACTCAAACCTGTACAAACAATCATACATTTCTTCTCCTGTGAATAATCAAAATGCATCAATGGACAAATACACGTTTTCTGTCTGAACAGCCTCCGATCTCTTGCCCTCACCTTTAACAGCTCACATTAAAGAGGAGGAGGTCAGGAGATTAAAGGGTATTACAAGGCACGTGATGATGGTGTGTTCTGTGCATATCATGAGTACCTGGGCTGTTATGTGGGAGAATTTCATGCTGGAGGGTTCATCATATTATGCATCTCTATTACAATCTTCCTATGCAAGATTAATAAGAAAGCTGGAAAAAACATGTAAGAGTTCCACATGTCGCAACATTTTCAAAACATTATAAATTATAAACTGTACCTCTGCAACCTGTCCTCCTGCCTTGGGCTTCTCAGACTCCACAACCTTGCCGTCCATGAACTTAGGCCTTGCGCCAAGCTCCTGTGCTCTCTCCACGGCGGCATCAAACTCGTCCAGGAAGAAGTCAGGTAAAAGAGGAGAGCCTGGGGAGACATGCAAACGTCAAGATACTGGGGCTGTCAATATGGAGAAACACAGGACTTAAAACAAAGATCTCATCACTAGGGCTACAGAACTTAAAACAAAGATCTCATCATCACTACAGGACTTAAAACAAAGATCTCATCACTAGGGCTACAGAACTTAAAACAAAGATCTCATCATCACTACAGGACTTAAAACAAAGATCTCATCATCACTACAGGACTTAAAACAAAGATCTCATCATCACTACAGGACTGAAAACAAAGATCTCATCATCACTACAGGACTTAAAACAAAGATCTCATCACTACAGAACTTAAAACAAAGATCTCATCATCACTACAGGACTTAAAACAAAGATCTCATCATCACTACAGGACTTAAAACAAAGATCTCATCATCACTACAGGACTTAAAACAAAGATCTCATCATCACTACAGGACTTAAAACAAAGATCTCATCATCACTACAGAACTTAAAACAAAGATCTCATCATCACTACAGGACTTAAAACAAAGATCTCATCATCACTACAGGACTGAAAACAAAGATCTCATCATCACTACAGGACTTAAAACAAAGATCTCTCATCACTACGGGAACTTAAAACAAAGATCTCATCATCACTACAGGACTTAAAACAAAGATCTCATCATCACTACAGGACTTAAAACAAAGATCTCATCATAGGGCTACAGACTTAAAACAAAGATCTCATCATCACTACAGGACTTAAAACAAAGATCTCATATCACTACAGGACTTAAAACAAAGATTCTCATCACTACAGAACTTAAAACAAAGATCTCATCATCACTACAGGACTGAAAACAAAGATCTCATCATCACTACAGGACTTAAAACAAAGATCTCATCATCACTACAGGACTTAAAACAAAGATCTCATCATCACTACAGGACTTAAAACAAAGATCTCATCACTACAGAACTTAAAACAAAGATCTCATCATCACTACAGGACTTAAAACAAAGATCTCCATCACTACAGACTTAAAACAAAGATCTCATATCACTACAGGACTGAAAACAAAGATCTCATCATCACTACAGAACTTAAAACAAAGATCTCATCATCATACAGGACTGAAACAAAGATCTCATCATCACTACAGGACTTAAAACAAAGATCTCATCATCACTACAGGACTTAAAACAAAGATTTTCATCACTACAGACTTAAAACAAAGATCTCATCATCACTACAGGACTTAAAACAAAGATCTCATCATCACTACAGGACTTAAAACAAAGATCTCCTCATCACTACAGAACTTAAAACAAAGATCTCATCATCACTACAGGACTTAAAACAAAGATCTCATCATCACTACAGGACTTAAAACAAAGATCTCATCATCACTACAGGACTTAAAACAAAGATCTCATCATCACTACAGGACTTAAAACAAAGATCTCATCACTACAGAACTTAAAACAAAGATCTCATCATCACTACAGGACTTAAAACAAAGATCTCATCATCACTACAGGACTTAAAACAAAGATCTCATCATCACTACAGGACTTAAAACAAAGATCTCATCATCACTACAGGACTTAAAACAAAGATCTCATCATCACTACAGGACTTAAAACAAAGATCTCATCACTACAGGACTTAAAACAAAGATCTCATCACTACAGGACTTAAAACAAAGATCTCATCATCACTACAGGACTTAAAACAAAGATCTTATCACTACAGGACTTAAAACAAAGATCTCATCACTACAGGACTTAAAACAAAGATCTCATCACTACAGGATTTCAAACAAAGATCTCATCATCACTACAGGAGTGAAAACAAAGATCTCATCATCACTACAGGACTTAAAACAAAGATCTCATCACTACAGGACTTAAAACAAAGATCTCATCATCACTACAGGACTTAAAACAAAGATCTCATCATCACTACAGGACTTAAAACAGATCTCCTCATCACTACAGAACTTAAAACAAAGATCTCATCATCACTACAGGACTTAAAACAAAGATCTCATCATCACTACAGGACTTAAAACAAAGATCTCATCACTACAGGACTTAAAACAAAGATCTCATCATCACTACAGGACTTAAAACAAAGATCTCATCATCACTACAGGACTTAAAACAAAGATCTCATCATCACTACAGGACTTAAAACAAAGATCTCATCATCACTACAGGACTTAAAACAAAGATCTCATCATCACTACAGGACTTAAAACAAAGATCTCATCATCACTACAGGACTTAAAACAAAGATCTCATCATCACTACAGGACTTAAAACAAAGATCTCATCATCACTACAGGACTTAAAACAAAGATCTTATCATCACTACAGGACTTAAAACAAAGATCTCATCATCATCCCTGTAGACTAGTAACCCTTTTTCCACTTCTTGATTTGGCCCCTGACTGTGTTATGCATACGGTAATTTGGGTCTTCTTGATTTGGCCCCTGACTGTGTTATGCATACGGTAATTTGGGTCTTCTTGATTTGGCCCCTGACTGTGTTATGCATACGGTAATTTGGGTCTTCTTGATTTGGCCCCTGTCTGTGTTATGCATACGGTAATTTGGGTCTTCTTGATTTGGCCCCTGACTGTGTTATGCATACGGTAATTTGGGTCTTCTTGATTTGGCCCCTGACTGTGTTATGCATACGGTAATTTGGGTCTTCTTGATTTGGCCCCTGACTGTGTTATGCATACGGTAATTTGGGTCTTCTTGATTTGGCCCCTGACTGTGTTATGCATACGGTAATTTGGGTCTTCTTGATTTGGCCCCTGACTGTTATGCATACGGTAATTTGGGTCTTCTTGATTTGGTCCCTGACTGTGTTATGCATACGGTAATTTGGGTCAGAGTAATAAAGAGGACATCATCTAACAGGTATTCAAGATCATGAAAATAAGTTAGCAGAAAATGAATACATTGCTTCTACCTACACACCAACACTAATCATCAGTATGAAAATATACTTGGGTTCAAGGTATAACAAAAGCCTGCCTCTGTAACCTTCACTCTTCTGTTACAACAAGAGGCCACACCTGGGCACTCATTCAGCCGCTGACCTATACAGTAGTCTATTTTTTAACTGAGGCGAAAATTCCATTTTATCTTAAGGTCTCATGCTTAAAGTTATGCCTATATTTACCTGATAATATGGTTAACTATGATAAAATACAACTGAAATTAAGAAGAACCATAGTATTCCCTTCTTTTGGCACCAAATATCAGTCAGTAAGCAGCACGGGGGTCAGGATTTTTCACCTCTTTAAAAAAAACAGACTATAGGCCGAGCACTTACTGGGGTCCACGGCATACTGGTCCATGTCTGTGATGCCCTCGGCCTTCAGCACCTCGTCATCCACGGCAAATTGTCCCGTGTATGCCTTGGAGTCCTTGATCAGCATGGCATAGGCGGCGTCGGCCATGATCTGTGGCTTCCTGCACTGCTTGTCCACCTCGTCCCCGCCCAGCATCTCCATGGCGGCCGTGATGATGGCTGGGGGGGGGGGGGGGGGGGGGGGGGGGCACAGGAACACGGAATGCTTCATCAATTCATTGTTTATGATCCTATCTGCTAACTGGTCAATTATCTCTCTCCTCTTATTACTTTACATACAACGTGCACAAGTAGACTCAGGAGAGTTTAAAGTTCAATTGATGCCCCTAAAAATGTGTTTTAGATGTTATTAAATCATGTAAAAAAATTATTTACAAAAGATTTCATGCACCAGTCAGCAAGGGAAGTCATTGTAGCAAATTCATGAAAAGGATGAAATACATTGATAGACAATCAGCTGCAAAACACTTACCAGTGCGTGGCCAGAGTGCATTGCAGGCAATTCCATCTTCCCTGAACTCCTCGGCCATGCCCAGGATACACATGGACATGCCGTACTTGGCCATGGTGTAGGCCACGTGGTCCCTGAACCAGCGAGGCTTCATGTTGAGGGGCGGCGAGATGTTGAGGATGTGTGGGTTGGGGCTTTTGAGGAGGTGGGGGACACACAGCTTGGACCTGGTGGGTGACAAACCTCACATCAGTGGTGGAGCACAAAGACAGGGTCAAGTGTTGCCTCTTTGTTGCCTGGTGCTAATCTGTTATCCATGATATGTGCACATTAACTAGCTTAGTTTTATCCTGTGTTCAAACTATCTATTTTTTGGTACGTGTAAGTAACTGAATGCATTAACTGTGTATCATATAACCCCTTGACTACCATCTCTCTGAAGCCAATCATGTCTGAATCCGGTGCAGGGACTGTTTTCTGTCTCATGTCTACTGTATATAGTTTCTGAGATTTATAATTTTTCACGTGGTATTTGAATATGTCAGTCAGTCTTTTTCTTAACTTTAAAGAAATATCAATCATCTATACACAATAAGTGTACATAAACACACTCAATGCTCCAAGCTAGATGGTGAGTCTTTGAGTCTGAAAATGTGAGCAAAATTAAATTCCATAAAAATAACATTGAATTAATACTGAATCAGTGACATGGCCTGAAGAAACTAAAGTGCAGTTTGTAAATGATCCTCATGGTTGTCAGGAGCTGGACCAGCTGCCACTCACACCAGGTAGGTCCCCCGCAGGTTGATCTGGTGCATGAGGTCATATCTCTTCATGGGTGTTTCCAGTGTTCGGGTGAGGGAGATGGCACTGGCATTGTTGATGAGGATGTCAATGCCACCAAACTGCTTTACGGCATCGTTCACTGCTCCCTGCACCGAGCTCTCATCCCTCACGTCCACCACACAGGGCAGTGCCTGGCCCCCAGCCGCCTCAACTGTGGACAGACAAGGACTACATGTTGCCATACTCATCCAAGACTTCCCTTGCTTGCTAGTGCCCCTAGCTGTTGGGCACAGGACCTGGCCTGACAAACTGGTCTATGCTGCATCCTCATGCTCCACCCATTGCTACATCTATTCACCACAATTCTAGTTAGCAGTGTAGTTTAAACAGATGCTTCCTCTGAGGGACTTGTATCTCCATACCCCATCCAACTCTGTGATCAGTCTTGCTGTGCCTTGCTGTGCCCTTTACAGCTGTCCCTCAACATGCCTCCAAGGCTCATCCCTCCTGATGCCAAACTCACTTTCTTTTGCTGCAGAGAAGATCGTCCCTGGCAACTTGGGGTGTGCAGTGGCTGTCTTGGCTGCCACCACGATGTTGGCGCCATCCCTGGCGGCCTTGAGGGCGATTTCCTTGCCGATGCCTCTGCTGGCCCCTGTGATGAAGAGGGTACGGCCAGCGAGCTTCCTGAACAGGGAGGTCGAGATGAGTGTCTGGATGAAGCACAACAGGTGAGGTGGGAGGGATGGGGAGTGAGACGGGAAAGTGGCAGGAGTGCTTTTGAGACTGAATCAGATTTCTTTTAGATCTTTTATACCAACCGACTGCTTTAGGAAGTGGAGATTATTATTATTATTATTTTTATTCAATATCCAAATATAGAAATAAAAAGTCTTAACCCCTTGAGACCCAGAACGTAATTTCCATTGTAATTTGGCTACCATTAGACGATTTTTAGTGACTATAAGCAATATTTTATAGATAAGACCTGTTTAGTATCCTTGTCCACTAGCTAATTTGGTATATTCAGTTACTTTTCGTAATTTTATGGCTCGACAACAGACAATTTTGTATAGCAAAGGAAAGATTTGGGCGTGAAGGGGTTAAAAAGAAATATATTCTGAGGAAGGGCGCCCGTAGCTGAACGAAGGTCACAGATATGGAGGTGATAAGTAATCTCGAGATCAATCCATGATGACATTTTGTTTTAATATCTTTGGACATAAGAGTCGTGAGCTATAACAGAACCACTGCTTAACTAACATGAAAACATCGATCTACAACACAAAACCCTACCTATATATTCTTACATACACCATACACTGGTTAATATGGAGGAGAGTTTCACGTTCGTTTTCCGAGACACCAACTACTTTTTCTTGGCCTACAATAGGTGCTAGTTCTAATGGTGCTAGTTTTATTTTGCGCAAACCATAAAAAAAAAAAAAAAAAAAATGTACATTTTGTGGTTAAGGTTAGGTTAGGTTTCATTTTTTTTTTTTTTTTTTTTTTTTTTTTTGGGTTTGCGCAAAATAAAACTAGCACCATTAGAACAAGCACCTATTGTAGGCCAAGAAAAAGTAGTTGGTGTCTCTGAAAACGAACGTGAAACTCTCCTCCATAATTACCCCTATGGATTCAAAACGAACATTACATTACCATGGACCTGTTCACCTACGAACACCCACAGCAAGTCATTCATCCTTCACGCAGTCCATATCGGATGGTGCTCCATGACATAATCAAGTATTAATATTAGGCAAAGTAGGCCATTGGAGAAAACTTTACCGATACACTCCTGCTGTATTGCATGGTAACTTCACCTCAACACAAACCTACACATAGCCAAGGGAAGTCATTAACCGCATACCTGTCCCACGGCACCTCGACCCTCCAAAGACTAGTGGGGCCGATAGGAAATACCAGAGGCTGCAGCAGAGTTCGGCGTTACTGCTGTATTAGCTTCCCTTCTTCCTAAATCCCGGCGTTATCCTCTACCCACAAGCACTGCAGGGCGTGGCAATGACATCACACACCAAGGAGGCTATTAAAGAGAGAGAGGGAGGGAAGGAAAGTGCAGTTATCTCACCCGGTGTTGATCATGATGAGGGGAGGAGTGTCTACGTAAATGGCCTTCTTCTTCCTCTTCTTTTGACCTCTATCGCTTACCTGCAGGTCCTCTTGCTCCCACTCCCTTTCCTCTTCCTTCTTTTTTCACTCTAGTTTGTTATTTTCCATTCACTTGATATTCCATAGTTTGGTTATATAAGTACAAATAATGCGTTGTTAATGAATGGGAAGCCATGACACTGAAATTAACTCAACACATTTCCCGTTTACATGTGGATTATATTATGAGCAGCTACGGTAGGTATAGGTAGGTAGAAGAATTTGATGTTGTGCTGCTATTTGTAAATGAAGTACATATTATAAACCCTCTATTATATCGTTTTGAGAGACTGAAATAGTTTGATGTATTGTGGTTTTGATATTTGCTTAAACTTAAAGCTGGCATCTCTGTCCCATTTGTTGTGGCAAGCTGAGGTGTGCTGCTGTGGAAGTCTATGGGGACAGCCCGCCAGGCCTTATCTACAAACTCGTTACTTTGGTTGATTCTACTCGTTTATAGGTGTCTTGCACGTGACGTCACAGCCCTTGTTGTGGCTGCGACAGACGCGGCTTCAAGCCAAATGCCGCCCGTCGGAGCGAGCTGCTGGAGGACCAACAAACTCCACTTGCTACCCGTGTTTGCCAGCTTATGGTAATTTTCCCCTACCAAATATATGTTTATCAGTATAAAAGATATACTGTTATCTTCGGAAATGTTTGTTCTATAATATTATCAAATAAAAAAACGTAAAACACAAAAATAATATAAGACTCAAGAAATATGCATGAACTTGATAATCCCCAACTCCAGCTCCCATTTAATATTTTGCTCAAAAACGTTTTACATGGAGAATATCAATAGAAGCAGAATTTCATTAGAGAGAGAGAGAGAGAGAGAGAGAGAGAGAGAGAGAGAGAGAGGAGAGAGAGAGAGAGAGAGAGAGAGAGAGGAGAGAGAGAGAGAGAGAGAGAGAGAGAGAGAGAGACGAGAGAGAGAGAGAGAGAGAGAGAGAGAGAGAGAAGAGAGAGAGAGAGAGAGAGAGAGAGAGAGAGAGAGAGAGAGAGAGAGAGAGAGAGAGAGAAGAGAGAGAGAGAATAACAGAGAGAGAGATAACGAGAAACGAGAGAGAGAGGAGAGAGAGATAACGAGAGAGAGAGAGAGATAACGAGAGAGAGAGAAGATAACGGAAGAGATAACGAGAGAGAGATAACAGAACGAGAGAGATAACGAGAGAGAGATAACGAAGAGAGATAACGAGAGAGATAAACGAGAGAGAATAACGGAGATTATGAAGATGAAGAGATAACGAGAGATATAACTTAGCTAGCTGCTATGTGAAGGGATCATATCAAGTTTAAGATCGCGGGAACGCATGGCTCCACCAGCCATGTATGCCTCTTTTATGCCGTCTGACATCCTCTCCGACTCGTGCATGCGGAAAACCCTTCACGATAAGAGAAATAGGGCCCAAGGCGACCATTGTTTGTTATGAACTGAAAACTCTACCCAAGCTACCCACCTCTCAATGTGAGTAGAGACAGTTCACGGGTTTTGCTGCATCACTACGCGCTTTGCCTCGGACCCAGGTTTTCGTGCGCAAATGGAACGCCTGAACTCTTGGGTTCCGTGAACTGGTTCTTGAAATATCGCAAATGGAAGAGGCCTAATATTATAGAACAAACATTTCCGAAGATAACAGTATATCTTTTATACTGATAAACATATATTTGGTAGGGGAAAATTACCATAAGCTGGCAAACACTGGCAGCAAGTGGAGTTTGTTGGTCCTCCACCTCGCTCCGACGGGCGGCATTTGGCTTGAAGCCGCTAGATCGTGACGTCAGTGCAAGACACCTATTGGCACACTTAACAATTAATTGTATTCATGGTGCCAGGTTTCACCTCATCACTCGTCCGGTCGTCACTTGTGTGGCCTGCTTCACAATGTGGCCCTGTGGCAATGTGGCCCTTGCTTCAGGCAGGGTGTTGTGATGAAGGACCCAGTTGAGAATATAATAATTACAGTATTAATTAATTACAGGAGCGTCCGCAAGCTTTTTCGTAAGGGGTAAGGTAAAGATGGGGGCATAGGGTATGCTGCTGTAGTGCTATCTATAAATACCTAGACGACCGCATACCTACCGGTAGTGGATTAATCCTTTAACTAAGAACATAAGAAAATAAGGAAGCTACCTACGTAGGCTACAAGAGGCCGCGAGACCTACACTTATCTACCGTAGATAACACTTTAGTCGCCAGCTGCACTAATGTCGCCAGCCGCCAAATATTACGAATTATAGCATCACTACTGATTTTTATGTGCCACTGAAGATGATACACAGTAGTTTATATCATGACTGTATAATCTAGCTTGTTTCAGCGTTGTTTTATGCTTTGTATCTGCAAGTATATACGGTTTCAAATTTCGCTACTCATTTTTTTTTCTTAACATCCATTGGTAAAACAAGCTTATGATACGCCCAAGAACTCTCAAAACCTGCCGCCCATTAAGGCTGTAGAGTAGAGTGTAGACTACAAGTCTACGTAGTTAAGACAGCCTCATTGGGCGGTGTTGGGTACAACTTTAAAGGTCATCGTGTACTGGTAGCCCCTTTAAAGCATTCCTCAAACCCTGCCTCTGTATTGAACTTGATATCAGACATCGATGTCAAGTACCAGTAACAGCCAGCAAGCATGGCATTGCGTGGTAATCCATACATCATGATCCACACTGACGCAATCCTAACAGCGCCAGATTATTTGTTTGTAAAACGTTGCCATGACAACTCCAAGTATAAGCTACAGAAGATGTACTGATATGTCACGACTATCGCACTTAAAGAATCACGTGCGATAAACTGAGCAGCAAAACTCTATAGTGGTGCATCACAAGTTGCTTTTTTGTCATAACCTTTAGCTCTACAAATTGTTGGGGATAAAAGTGTTACCTGGATGAATACCAAAACAAACCTGCCTGAGATTTGGAGTCAAACTTTACTGGAAAAACTCGCATGCCACAAGACAGCGGCAGAGGATAGTGAAGCAGGCCAAGGAAAACAATGATACGCACATAGCAAGCGAGAATTGGACATCAGTGTAAAGTTATAACACCTGTGAACCCCAGAAAACCCACATATCTGGAACAACCATGGAAATCCAGCATTAATCTGCCAAGCACCATGAAGAGAAGAGCTTCTGTAGACTCGCACGAACAAAATGCTGAGGAATCTCTGAAGAGGAAAGTGTTAGTGGTGGCTTCAGAGACGAGTAATTAGATGGTGAGGCCTGGTGCAGGGCAGGGCAGAGGTGCGGGATGGCGATGGCCGTGGTGCCCGAACACCTGAAGAAGACACAGACGGAGCTGGGGAAGTTCATCAAGAAGCCGCCGCTCACTGACAAGCTCCTCGGCAAACCTCCCTTCCGCTTCCTTCACGATGTCATCAATGCGGTAAGCTCCCTCAAACATAACCTAAACATAACCTAAACCCAACCTAACCAAACCTAAACGTAACCTAACCTACCTATTATTATATATAGATAAGTGCTATATTTTTAGTTTCCGCAAGTGAATAACTATTGCACATTATACTGAGCCGTACGTAATAGAGAAATAATAAGCTGAATGGCCTGTGAAGCCCGCCAACTCCTGCGGAATATTAACCTTACTAGTTCCTTCCTTAGGCCGCTGGCAGGTGAGTCCATAGATCAGCGCAAGTCCTGTGGGTTCAGCCTTTGTCCAGTTGATGCAAAATTCTGGGTTATTGGAGCGTTTGCCCTTAACCACTTGCATCATTTTGGGGGTTGATATCCTCGTTCCATGGCCTGAATAGTGAGGGGTCTACTCTATAGCATATCTGTAGCAAATTAATAGTTTTCAAGTATATGTACTACTGATCTTTTGTTCAAGTTGGTGGTGAAGGTAGCTAAGTCTTGTTATCTATATCTAGTAGGTCCATATTCAAGAGCCTGCCATGTGTCTTCTTTGGTCTGACCTCCGCCACTCTGTCCTCCGCTTGCTTCAAACAATCATCCTCATTCCACCTGTAATCTCAACATGCTTCAGTTTATCATTCTCGTTACACTTGTAGTAGGTGAATTAGGTTAGGTTTATGTGGTGCCAAAATTTAGACCAAAAAAGTTATGAAATGAATATGTGAAAATTATGAAAAGTTATGAAAAGTTATGAATCAAGAAGACTTGTCAATAAAAAAATCCACAGGACATAATTTGATGAATAGACATTATGGAACTAAGGCAATTGGCTGACTTATTTAAATATGGAATTAATCTTGCAAAAAAAATATGATAAAACCCATGACGATCTGTTGTGTGGTTTAATACTTTTCGTGGTAGTTATATCCAATGCAAGTAAACATGCTATAGAGTAGGTTGAGCAGAGATCATTGATAATTATGTATAATTTTCTAAGTACTGTAGTATCTTTTGCCTTCCCCTTCAGGTGATAACAGAGACAGGCTTCCTTGCCGGCCTGTTCACCGATGATGAACTCAGCTCACAGAACATTAAGGACAAAGATGCCAAGATTGAATTCCTGCAGAAATGTATTGATGCCACAAGTAAGGCCCCGATGGTGTTGAGGAGGAGGATTCAGTAAAATTGTTGTTGTTGCCAATGTTTATGTACTACAGTAGTAGTTATACTGGAAACACTAAATTGACTGTATTTAGTTGTTAATATTCACACTGATGAAGCTACTTGTGTGCCTTAATGTACACTTTTGTGTTACAACCTTTGCAATAATAGTCTAATAGATTACCCGATGCCTATCTCTGGGTGTCTCTGTGTCTTCTTCTTTTCCTGCCTTATATTCTTATTACCTTATTTAGCAAGCAGCTGCAATGCTGGTAAAGGTTGGTGCTTCTAACTACCAAAGCTCTTCACCATCACCATACATCCCAAACAGGACTAACTATATGTAACCTCTGTGCAGTTTTAGCCACTGGAGAGAACCTGGGAGTGCGTCCAGGCAAGATAGTGGCCGGCCATGAGGCAGACAAGACCAATGAGTGGCTGCAGGCCCTCGGGCGTGCTGTGGCCAAGAAGGTAAGGCAATGCTCCTCTAGGTCATCAGTGTCAGGATGGCTTAGGCTGCAGAATATCACACGTGCATTTCTGCCTCACTAACTGTTATTTCAGTCCAAGGTGAGCAATGGACAGCTGTTTGTATGGCAGCAACTGAGTGCCATTGTAACATGTGTGGGAGTGGATAGGTTGAATATCATAATAGTGATCCTATTACTATTATGCCAGAGGAAGGGTGGTAAAGACGAATGGTATCCAGCATTCGAGGGATTTCATTATATATAAATTTATGTACTGCAAATATACTCATACACTTACATTCATACATACCTACATATATCTTTGCTATTCCAGGTTGATTCCTCTGAAGCTGTTTCACAAGTCCTTAGTGGAGTCAGACCACAGGCAAAGAAATCAGAGAAGAAGGCAGTAGAGAAAGACAAGTCTAAGGAAAAGTCTGACAAAGAAAAGAAATCGGTAATTCATTCTCTTGGTATTTAATGATGCAAGGCTTTGGAGGGATGAGTGGACAGCAGTGGTGGCTGGCTGACCTGTGTGTCCAGGCCAGGGTATAAACCTCAGCCCCTTGGGGCGGTGGGCTACACTGGCAGCCACCTGTGCTGACGCCCCACCACTCATGGCAGCATTGCATTACAGTAGTAACTTTGTTAGTACACTGTCAGCCCATCCATCCAACGAGTGATGGGTGATATGGCAGCCAGGGAGTATTGGAATGTTGATGTTTTATCTTCTGTTCAGTCAATGACATGTACAGCCTAGTATATTAAGCTTATGTTTGCTTTCATTGCTGAGTTCTATCAAGAACAAACATCACAGTGGTAGGTAAGAGTATGACTGGTTGGATTATGGTGAAAACCGAGTTCTCTATGTATGAGGTTGTCCAAGCTCAGGTGAGAAAAAATACCTTTCCCTGGGAGCTGTGTTGCCAAACATGCATGTGTGAGTGATAAACCTCACAAGTTTATCTCGGGAAAGGACTGATGGACGGACCTTCCTGAAAAGTGTAAGGCCATCTACCTGCTGCATGTTGCTATTAGCTAAAAGGTCAGACTTTACTCTGATGGTTGATGGGGCCTAGATTTCATCCCACGATGCTTTGTAGTTAATTGAACATTATATTTTTATTCTTTCCTTTTTATTATTATTTTATTTTTTCCAAAGAGCTGGTCACATAGATTTGCCTTCAAGATCACATAGCATTGCTTTTATGAATTGTGCCAAATACAGATATTTATTTCAATATTATTGCCATTAAGTTGTTTTCACAAACATTAGGTTGTCATTTGAAGTGCTGAGTGCTGTTCAAAAAAGCTATGAATTATTTTGTTGCATAAACCAATTTTCTTATTTTATGAAGCTAATGCTCAGCTATTTTTAATGCATGTCCATTAATTATTCAATCATTGCTATATCATAAGTTAACTTGTGCATGGATGATGATGCCTTTCTTACTTTTGTTTCTTTCTAGGAAGCAACAAATAATAGAGCTAAAAAAATTAATCCTAGTGACCCTAAACCCTCCCAGTCCCGCACCCCCGCTCGAGACAGTAAGCCTTCCCCAGCCCCCAAAGGTTCCGGCACGACAAAGCTTGCCGTGGAGGCCAAAAATGCCCCTCTTAATAAGACTCCCGCAAAAGCCACGGCCGCTGCCAGAACCTCCACAGTCAAGGTACTTTACGGAGGGTGTGTGTGTGTGTGTGTATTCATGTATTAACCTATCTAAAAAAAAATACATAGGCGAAAATTCCATTCTATCTTAAGGTCTCATGCTTAAAAGTTTGCCTATATTTACCTGATAATATGGTTAACTATGATAAAACACAACTGAAATTAAGAAGAACTGTAGTAATTTCTTCCTGGTATCAAATATCAGTCAGTAAGCAGCAAAGGGTCAGGATTTTTCGCCTTTTTAAAAAAAACCCGGAGTATAGTTATACAGGTTGAAGTTCCCAAACTCGGCATCCCAAGACTCGGCAACACCCAAAACTCGGCTATGGTTCCGGATTTTCCAAAACACGGCAGAATACCCAAAACCCGGCGCGTAGTTGCCGGGTCGGCCGCTAGGTGCCACCACACTAGGCCGCTTGGTTTCTCCCGCCGATTTGTTTGTTGTTATTGTTCAGTGGTGTTGTGACTGTAGAGTTGTGTACACTGTTATTTTGTGTACTTCTACAGGTCTGTTATTGGTATTATGGCTCCCAAACGTCCAGGAACACCTACTGGTGGAAGTGAAAAGAAAAGGAAGAACAATGTGTTAACTATTTCTATTAACTATGTGATTTTCATGCTTTTTTTTTCCTTAATATATCTACGTTCTAAAAGTCGGAAAATTCCATTACTCGGCTCGGCGCTGGTCTCGAGGTTGCCGAGTTTGGGAACTTAACCTGTACTCCGTTAAACGTTAAATGTACAGGGCCTGAACTATACTCCTGTGATCCTGTCTCCCTTTCCATATTTATCCATTTTGTCTTTAAATTGATTGCTACTTCTCCCCGCTATCACCTCATCCCCTAGTGCTAGTCCGTGCCTGGCATCTAGAGGACTGTACTAGGATGGGGAAAGCTGCTCATATTTTGTTTTTGTTTTGTTATTTAAGACAATTCTTTTCTAAAATATCTCTTATTTCTTTTCAAATATCCAAACCTCTCTTTCTCCTTTTATTTATCAATTTGAATTCTGTGACTCAATCTCCTCCTTGTGTTCTTTTTTCTAGTGTTGACAGTCGAATTTCCTTTAGTCTTTCTTTGTACTACTTGGGTTAGATCTTTCAACTCTGGCCCCATCTTACACGCACTACTAGATGTCCTTTACTGTTCCTTACAATTACAGAGCTCAAAGACCAAGGAGGACAAGGACAAGGCTGCCAAGAAGCCTAAGAGTAAGCCCAAGGAAGAAGGTGCCAGCAGCAGAAGTAGTAAAGATAAGGATAAGGAAAGCAAAGAGAGGAAACAGAAGACTACACCCCAAGAGAAGGGAAAGTCTGCTAAATCCAGGTGAGTCCAAGAAGAGAGGCATGGCGTGGTGGTGCTCATGTGTGGACGGTATGGATAAAGGTAGTTGTCTTATTTTATGTTTGTAGATTCATTTAAGGAGTTCCCTTTCTCAGCAATAGTTAAACAGACTGTGTGGAAGACATCAATGATTCTCAAGTTAACCCCTTGAGGCCCAGAACGTAATTTCCATTGTAATTTGGCTACCATTAGACGATTTTTAGTGAATATAAGCAATATTTTATAGCTATGACCTATTTAGTATCCTTGTCCTCTAACTAATTTGGTATATTAAGTTACTTTTCGTAATTTTGTGGCTAACTGACAATTTTTTTATAGCAAAGGAAAGATCTGGGCGTGAAGGGGTTCAATGAACTGAATCAATGTGAAGATTACTATTGAGTTACTATTGTTGTCTGTGTTACCCTTGCTATTACTGTCATGTCCATTAGAGAGAGAGAGATAGATATATATATATATATATATATATATATATATATATATATATATATATATATATATATACCGTATTTGCCGGCGCATAAGACGCAGTTTTTTCCCTTAAAAAGGAATGCAAAGTTCACCCTGCGTCTAATGCGGCCATATTAGCGCATGAGAGGTCGGGCAGAGAATGCAGAACAGCCAGTGGTGTATTACTAAAGGGGTCTGGAGTGATCTGTGTTGAGCAGTAGTTCACTGAGCACAAATTAGTAACTGTGTTATCAACAGTAATGCATAATACTAAGAAAAGGTTGGATTTTAAGAGAAAACAAGAGCTGGGGCAACAAGATAGCGATTGTTGCTGCCAAGATGCCCGTGTCAGATGTAAACATCATCCACACCCCGCTGCTGCTCTCCATGGTAAAACGTCTTGATATCTCAGGTCTGCTGCTTCACCTGGGATACTTCACTCGGCGACGCCCTCCGCGCACCCACCATGGGTCATTACCGCTCAGACTCCTCCCCGCACCCATGGAAAAGACAAACATCCCGCATATTAGTTGTAGCCTTAACCCGCATTCGACTCGGGCCACACAAGTTGACACAACAGTTGGAAGGAGATGATAGAAGGGAGGCAGAAAATGGTGATGGAATTTTCGCTGGAATGAGTAGTGTTGATAAATGGAATAGTGAATCAAAGAGAGTGTTAAAGTGTTTTTTTTAGAGTGAGCGGTGAGAGGAAGGTGTAGTATCTTGGGGAGTCTGTCTATACACACAAGGATGGAGAAAGGGCGTCGTGGCTTCGTAGTTTATTTGACAGCGAGTCATTGTACAACGTGGGGATAAGAGTTGCGCGGCGTGTGTGTCTGTGTGTCCTGTGGCTGACTGAATTACCTGGCTGGTGTTGCAGTTGTGTCGGCGAGGACAAGTCAGGTCAGCGTCAGGTCACCCACTAATCCTGGTCCCAGACAGGGAGGGTGGCCTAAACCGATGCAGGTGTGTGTGTGTGAGTTTGTTTTAGCGCCGCTACAGTGGTAAGCAAGGTGGGATAGGAGACAGCATAGGGCTTTGTACCACCTCGACCCCTCAATCCTCACCCCTGTACCTCTACGGATAAGGAAACTGTATGAAAGAGTGCTAGTAAAAAGGCTGCAACGGTAGATGTAGACGGGACAAAAGTCTTCCACATGGTGCACCAAGACCAAGACCCATCATGGCGCCACATCGTCCGCCTCAAGGCCGAATCACACCATACCATCATGGTGACACGGCACCATCTCATCACATCCGTTAGAATTTCTTACATTCAAACAAATAGACGTGTTACACTAAACGGTGCGCCGCCGTCACGGCTCCAATACACCACCGTCCTGTCGCGTAACGGTTTCTGGGGAAGAATATTTTAACGTAATGAGACTGTGCCGTGCTGATAATCATCGTTTTCTCAAGGCTTTATGTACCCAAAACAGTGTCTTTTAGAGTTCAACTCCTCTTCTTCATCCACTAGAAGTGCTATTAATGCAAATTTCTTCAACCATAACCTCTGAGGCACCATGTCTGTTTAGAGGGTGAGCAGGAACTGCCGAAAATGACGGAACCATGACAAATAGTGTGAATACAAGGCACGGCTGACGGAACGCTGCCGTGATTTCAGAGTATGAACCAGCCTTCACCTGTACCTTCCTGAAGAAGACTAATCAACCCTCGCGACTGTGATAGATTCATAGGTGTAAACCAGGGCAAATATCGTCGATCCCGACAACGGTGCCCTTCAATAATGACAACAATAACAACAAGGTAGAGATGGCTACCTTACAGACAGTGTTAACTAAATATCTTCGTAAATTTATGTTATTGGGCAACCACCGATTTCGAGGCTGAAACTTAAGCCCAGTTCCCACCATCCCGCTTGTACGGCCGCCATACAACAACAATGACGTCACCATCATCACCGCTTGAGTGGTATTTGTGGTAAATGGGCACAGCTGGCAACTCTGCTCGAGCGGACACCGCCGAGCGGGAGAGATGACTTGAATTTAACTTTGTACGGCGGCCGTACAGCGGTACGGCGGTGCGGTAGACTTTGTTGTGACGTCATTGTGACGTCTTTGTTGTTGTACGGCGGCCGTACAAACGGGATAGTGGGAATCGGCCTTTAGTCCTCCTGAATAGTTTTGATGTGTTTTGAATTAATCTGGCTCTCGTTTTTGTCGGACATCAATGTTTGTTTACATGTGTGTGTGGGGGGGAAGGCAACCTGCCCCTCCAGGTCCGCCCCGCAAACATTGCTACGCTTCACACTGCCATATTATGGGTAATATTCGTTTTTTCTCTATATCATCTGTTACTAAACCAAACCTCACCTCTAACCTAACCTAATCTGATTTAACCTAACTTAACTTCCTGGCTGAAGTAACGGTAGATTTTCGGTACTACGTGTAATGCCATTATTATTCAATTGCGCCATGGGAAATGGGGCTCAAAATACTCAGAATGAAGAAAGCTACACGATGATGTAGGTAAGAGTCCTAGGACTTTTGAAAGCCCACTACCAAAATAATACCAATATCTATACTTCAAATATTCCACAAAGTCTAAACACATAGCAGAAAAGCAACAAAGGCATACCTACAACATTAAATCTAAGCTATATGTCATAGGTAGCAAAATATTAGAATATCAATTCGTGGGAGCATCCTGCAATATATTATGACAGATTTTGATTACCGTCATTCCCTTTACATTTTAACTATAGTATAATTTTTCATTCACATTCACTGCACTGTGAATATTTTATTTAGGTACATGCTCATAATCATTTGCTTTCCCCTACAAATCCTTTTTTTTTTTAATAACTTAATAAATTTACGAAATTTATTTTTTCCCTCAAAAACACCAATATTTTATTTTTTCTAAAAACCTCCTTGTAAAATAGGGGTGCGTCTTATGCGGAGGTGCGTCTTATGCGCCGGCAAATACGGTATATATATATATATATATATATATTGGAGTGTGCAAGGACAAGCTACATGGCCTGTGCAGACGAAGACTCTTGTGCCATGTCCACACCCTGTTCACCCTAGGACGTCTCACCCAAGTGAGAGCTAGGGAGCTCTCAGGAACAGGCATCAGCATTGATGACACTAGACTTAAGACAATTCCTCTCCCCTACCCCCTTAGGCCTGCAAGTCGGGTGAGCCAAGTGAAGGAGTCGGGCAAGGAGAACTCCCCTCCCCATGAGGTGATCGGCGCCGCGGAGGAGGTGCTCACTAACGGTCATGCTACTCCTGAGGAAATGGTAAGGTTTGTGAGGGAGAACCTGCTTTTCCTCCTCGTCAGGCCAGCTCTTCAGTGTATTGTGATTATGATTCATAGCATCAAATGTCATGTAGGGACCTCATTAGATATCCAATGAATATAAAGAGTCAAAAAAAAGAAAAAGAAAGAGAAAAAAGGTCTGGCTTAGTGTTAGCTCTTTCAGAAAAGTGACTTGATCCAGGATTGCATGTAAGAAATTGCTTCACATGAAAACCTTATGAAACATGGCAACTATGCTTGTGTCCATGAGAAAAGAGTTAGAATTATGAAGTAATTAAGGGTATTAGGCAGATCTTAATTAAGAACAAGTTATGACATTTACATTCCCTTATTCTAACCTTTGTGTTTTGCAGGTGTCACTGTCAGCCCCTAAGTTGGCCCCCGCCAGGCCAGCAAGTGCCAGGCATGGTAAGCAACATAAGTATTGTTGGGTGTTTATATATACAGTAAAACCTCTCATATTCGGACTAATTGGGCCAAGGAGTGGTCCGAGTAATGCAAGGATCCGAATAATGGGAAAAAAAAAAAAAAAAAAAAAAAAAAAAAAAAAATTAAATAATTCTAGGTGTCCTATATATTATAGCTAGGAAATTTCGACCCCTTAAAAAAAAAAAAAAAAAAAAAAAAAAATTCTAGGTGTAATTGGGTCCGAATACGAGAGGTTTTACTGTACGTAGTACATATGTATATTTTTTTGCATTTTTTTTTTTTTCCTTTTCCATACAATCCAGTCTCATCCCAAACAAGCTGGATCACACACACACACACACACACAAATTGCTTTTATGGCTGCAGTATTTATGGCTAGTTATTGTTTACTATCAAATCTGTCTGAGTACCCAGATAAATTATTCATGATATTCCAATAGTGATCATGACACACCTGATGTTACTGCCTCCCCTCAGGCCCTCGCACGGTGGGCGACGACGCGTTGGAGATGTCGAATGGCCCGTCATCTGTAATTAGTGCCGAGGCGGAGATGGAGGGCCAGCTGGGGGTGCTTGGGGGTGGTGGGCAGCAGGGCCAAGACCCCCCTGACACACCAAGCACCCCTGCCAACACCAACACTTCCACCAACAACAACAACAACAACATTGACCCAGCTATTCTGAAGGCCATGAGTCCCCATAATGGTAATAGTTTGTGCCCTAGTCTTTGCATCCTCCGCCTTCCTCCTCAAACTATTATATGAGAATTATAGTAGAAAGAAAAGACATAAGTAAATGCATGCCTTATCAGTACCTTGTTAATTCCTTGTAAAGATTAACCAATGATAGAGAAGATAATAAGTAAGTATAATAATAAGATAATAAGTATTCATTCTTTACTAATGCAGATACTAATATAGCATTAATACTTTGCTGATACAAATACTAATAAAGCATTATTTAATTTCCTAACATTCTTTCTAAACAGACCAGCTTCAGGGCCTAGACATGCCGCGCACAGAGGCCCCAGACTCGGGCGTGGGGTCGCTGGAGTCTCCCAAAAACCCAGCCAATGAACAGGCTCCTCCTCCCGCTGCCCCCGCCCCAAAGCCTGGCTCGCAACCCCTCAGAGCCATGGAGCCATTCAGTGAGGCAACGAAGGGAGCCATGGAGCCATTCAGTGAGGCAACGAAGGGAGCCACCGAGCCAGTAGTGCCACCAGCAGAGCCACCGGGGAGTCAGGTCAAGTTAGTTTTTTATTGTTTGTTATTTTGTTCAGTCTAGTCTACACTGACACCTCTTTCTCGGAACTCCCTTAAGGGGATGGCCGTGGCAGACGAGTCTCAATTTACACCTGTCCATGCACCTCATTCTCACATCTTCCAATCCTCTCACTCTTAAATCCTCTCACTCTGTAGTTGACAAAGGAATAATGTGAGTCTCTTTCTCAGAGGCATCGAGACGAATTCAGAAGCACTGCACTCATGGTGGGTTGAGTGAGATAACAGCAGGCCTTGTTTGATGTATTCATTGGTGCAGTGATCATTGGCATTGACCGTTGTGGATAAGTCACAGCACAAACCTGTGTCATGAGCTTGTTGTGTCATGAACAGTCGTCAAACTATTTTCCTTGGTTGCTGTTGCCTTGTAGTAATGCTTCTCTGCCTGTCATTCTTCACCTCATACTTACCCTTCATGCTACACAAACCTCATTCATGTAAGAGGTGACATTG
>JACEEZ010007988.1:342500-360000 GCA_016584305.1 Chionoecetes opilio | reverse complement strand
TCAAGTGTTACAGAGCAGGTCTCCAAGCCAGGCCCAGTACAACTTGTCTGATGCAATAATGATGCAAAACCTTGACAGGCAGTTCTTTACTAAGTTATTGCAACCTCATCATAGGAATGTGTATGCTATGTGAGGGATTCTTTGCATGACAAAGCTCATTTTCACTATGTTCATCGTTACTTACTTAGTATGCGGTAATAATGCATTACTGATTTTGTCAAAGAAAGTCATTCCATGGCACAGACTTGCAGTACCTATACAGAGAGTACATGACGTGTCTCTGCAGAGGCAGCATCAGGAGTCCATCCAGTGCCTCAGGTTGTTACAATGCCTCCATCCATTGACTTGATTAATTTGCACCTCAGAAAAGTGCATGGCATGGCGTGGCATGTTTCTGAGGTCAAGGCAAAGAGTGAGGCTGAGGGAGGCTGTGCATGCTGTTTATTTAAGCATCAGCTGGTTGAGTGTTTAGAAGCAATGGAATAAAGCCACGTCATACAATTGCAGTATTCCCTTGTTATGCGATGGGGTCACGTTCCTGAAAACCATATCGTATAGCGAACAATACTATATCAAAACTGTCTCTTGGGCTTGATATCAGAAGCACTAGAGCTTGCTGGCCGCCTAGAAGACATCACGGATCACACACCCGAACGTAAAAGTGAGCGAGGGTCGTCGTTAAAAGAGTAAAGTTTACGAAAGAAGATTGATCATATACGCGGACCATCATCAAGCGAGCCATTGTATAGCAAGGAAATACTGTAATGAAAAAAGTTATCCACAATGCAGTGTGCCTTATCATCACGTTCAAAGAAGGTGTGCATTGATATGCCAGAGCATATAATGAAGTTTGAAGTATGTTGGATCATAGATCCTCTATGGTTGGATAATACCTGAGAGTAGTACCTTCGTCATAGCATGTGCACATTAGTGAATAGATCCTAATATCAGGAATAGAATTAATCTGTTTCAAGGATCACTAATTGATTAGCTGTGAGACCCATGCTTCCATCCAGGTAATGTCACTCACCTCGTGTTTCTAGTCAAAAATAAGCTTTAATGTCAGGGTGCATCCCCACTTGAGCATTTTGCTGCCAACAAACTGAACAAAGACGAATCTCCGAGCCGAGCTGATTGCGCCGAACATTTTCCAGGACCTGAGGGAAGCCAGGCAAACAGGTCTTCATCTACCCTTTGTTTGGTTTGGCTCACTTGCTTTTGCTCATTTAGTGTGTTGCTAGTAAAATACAAGACTGGTCATTACTCTAGTCATGGTCATTACTCTAGTCATGGTCATTACTCTAGTCATGGTCATTACTCTAGTCATGGTCATTACTCTAGTCATGGTCATTACTCTAGTCATGGTCATTACTCTAGTCAATTCTTCATGGACTTGTTTCATGTGTGTTATTAATACTTCAATAATCACAACCCAAGAAACACCCATGGCAACTCTCCTTGCTGTGATAGGTGTTAGGCTGTTCAGGACTCCTTTGTTACTTGATGCACGTAATACACAAGGAGGAATTCAGAAAGTTTGCAAATATACTTTGGTGTACTTTTCCATTGACATGTATTTCAACCACTCTGTAATGAAACGTTTTCATGAATCACATTTGACCTCAGCAAAATTTCACTTTAATAATTTTTTGTCACACTTAAATCTCAGATGATTCTAAAAGAAATCACAAAGTGTACTATATGATATATCACCAGAATTTACTTCTGTTGTTGTTATAAAGCAAATGTGCTGTATACAGGCTTATATTTATCGTTGACACACTGTATGTGTCATTGCACCTTACCAGGGACCACTTGGACATTGTCTTTACATGTAGTTGAGGTAGCTAACAAATATGCTTCACTGGGCTCCCCAGCTATGAACGGTTAGCTATAAGAACAAATTGAATAATGAACGTTATTTATGAAGAAAAATAAATTTGCATAGCCAGCTAGAATGCAAGCAATGAACCGTGAGCAGACTACGCATGCGTGCAAGTGGCTGTAATCATTTTTTTCATTAAATTTTCAGCTAAAAACATAATCATGGAAAAACATACTATGGATTGACATATTCACATAAGTAATTTGATCAATGAACGGGCCTCTGCAATGGATTGTATTAGTATGTGGGACCCCGTGTGTTACTCATAACCCAGCGGGTAGTACTGTATTTATGATGGTAATTTTGCCACCAGTATCAAGTTTCACACAACAACTGGAAACACTATTGTTACCCAGGAAATACATACGCAAAAACACTTCCTTAACAAGCAGTACCTTGATCTTGAGCTCCATCGCATTGTGAGGGACTCAAGACAGAGGGCCAGGTTTATATAAAGAAATAGATATTGTACTTCAGTGATCTGTGTATGTACATAGTGTATTTTAATAGGAATCGACATGTCGCTAATTCACAACTCTTACATCTGAAAGGTACATCACTTGTGTATCCTCATATATATACTACTACTTCACTCCAACAATGTGTGTTCTTTCTTGATGTGTCTGTTAATAATATGTTGTTAGTATGACACTGTCCCGCTGCCCTCATCCTAGTGAGGAATGGTTGCAATGGACCACCGTGATTATATGCTTAGTAAAAGGAGTTATTATGTTTTAGTCTGCTCAATTATAAATGATGGAAGAGAAAACAAAACATTCACTTTTACTCAATATGATATTTAGCTTGTCTGGTATTCCGCTCACACATGCATACAAGTGTTTGCTGACATTATTCATCCTATCAGCCTTCATTGGAATGTTGATATCTTCATAGCTGTTGAATACTTTGTACCATCAGCGTAATGCAAAATCTGAGATCTCTGTTGGTCCAAGACTTGCTGTGGGAGGCCCTGGCAGACCCTGGTGATGCACAGCCTTCATGTACACTTGTCATCACCAGGGTGTCAACACTCCCAAGGATCAAAGTCATCATCATGTGAGACAGGTAGAGAATTGTGATAAATCAGGGAATATATTGGTTTTTTGATATACAATTTTTGATTTTGTTTTGCTATAGTTTACGTAGGAAGGAGTAAACTATAAACAAAATATGATATAATTTTTATAGATTTTATGCAAAAGTTTTATGCTTGGATACACAGACCAATATCCAGAAACATCCTGACTTTATCCTACATTAATTTTGAAAGATGAGATATATAGTTATCATGGTATATCCAACCAAGGTATAGAGACTTGTGTGTACATGTGTTACCTAAGTTCAAAGCTCAAGCAGTGCGGTGCTGGCAAAGATTGAATCACAAGTAGGGGACAACTTTCTAAAATCAAAGTAGCAGCCAAGGTAGTTTTCTTGAACTGTACAAAGTATCTGAACATACAGCTGATGGTGTATGTGGCACGGCAGCTTATCTTTGATCAGGTTAGGTTTCCTGGTTTTCTTACACCCTCCAAAGTTTTTATCAAAGGGTGTGGAAAATACTGTATTTGCTAAAAGTTCTTATGTATAACTTGCTATATAGTTCTGTATCATGATAATGGTCAAATGGAAAGATTATACAGTAGTATCAAGGAAGAATTTTTCAAAGTGAAGACAAGTAACTCTTATAACCTGGGACCATACAGTGGGCAGCCAGACACCATACATACCAGTGGATGGGAGGTCTCCACTTGTTCAAATATAGACTAGGTTTTGCATTGATTTAGCTGAGTCTGTACTTTACTTTTGAGGCCTCACTGGACAATGAACGAGAGCTGCGTTGGTGCTGGCCTTCAAATATTGAATTGTAATCTTAATACTGTGCTCATGTATCTAGTTTTCCTCGCATATCTTGGGTACGTTTTCTATCCTCAGCCACAATTTGATTCTCCTTTGTATTCACATTAATATTATATACTGTGCATTGCTGCATCCATCAAAGGTAATCTGTGTTCCATGTATAACTCATGTATGCGGTGCCTTCAACACGTCTCTATACTGTAGTTTTATCTGTCTAAAATCACTATTTTTTATCACCAAACATTACCATTACTTTTCATATAAATGTTTACCATGTATGGCCACTAAGATATTGTCTGCATCAACACCTGTTTTCTCTCATTTCATGCAGTGTTTTTCTTTCACCATCAAACTCATTTTAGCCACCAAACATCCACAAATTTCTCTCAAGTTTTGTCCCCTTGGAGTCATTATACTGAGGGTTTGTTGGCAAGCAGTGTATTCACCTTGTTGATATAAATACATGTACAATTATTACTGAATGAATGTTTAATAGAATATATATCTTAATTATATTTTGTCAGTTATATGATATACATACGTACGTACTACATAATGCAATAAAGTCTGTTATATGGCAAAGATGAGTAATATGTTCCTGCCATGATGTAAACTTTACTGCTCAATAAACACCACAATGTGAGGGTGGCGGGTGTTATTTTAGGGAGAAACTGGTTCACAAATAGGGTGGTAAATGATTGGAATGGACTCAGTCATCAGGTAGTCAGTGCGGACTCAATTGGGAGTTTAAAAGGAGGTTAGATCATTTCATGGATGGGGATGAAAGGTAGATGTATGTAGTGTTAAGTAGCAGGAAGTCAGGAACTACCACGTGTAGGTCTCACGGCCTCTTGTAGCTTCCTTATTTTCTTATGTTCTTATGTTATGAAGCAATGGCTCCTAACCCCTGCATACCTCGCCTGCAGGGGAAGGGGGAGGACAGCAGGATAGGAATGATGTAGCTTATTCTCTTCGTTTTACATATCTGAGTTTCTGTGAAATAACAACATATAAAAAAAAAAGGAAATTTATAGACCAGGTTAATTTACAAATCTTTTATTACTTCTTTTCCTACTTATCTCTGTCAATTTACTTATTATCTTTTATATTATCATCAAAAGCAGTGCAGGAAACAGCTACCGTAGATAACAGTGAAGTCGCCACCTGCAGTCATGTCGCCAGGCGCCATATATTACGAATTATAGCATTACTACTGATTTTTATGTGCCACTGAAGATAATACACAGTAGTTTATATCATGACTGTAATCTACTCTGTTTCAGCGTTGTTTTATGCTTTGTATTTGCAAGTATATACGGCTTCAAATTTCACTACGCGTTTTTTTTTCGGGCGACGACGACAGCGGTACGACACTCAGTAACTAAACACTAGATGGCGACTCTACTGTTGGTAGCCACTTTGTAGATATTTTTTGTCATTTGTTCATTTATAGCCCTAATATGACACAGATGAAGACACAAAATGACACAAGACTCTCCAGATAGCCCCTTCTAACTTTCCTGAAAGCATGGATGTAGAAATGTAAGTATTAACGCCACCACACGTCTGTAAACAGAAAAAAAAGTTGTCCTGGCGACTTTACTGTTATCTACGGTAGGTAGGTAGGCTACAGATATGAAAGTATAGCCTACCGTAGGTACGTAACCTATTTAGATGTAACCTATTTAGGCCAATAGGCAGTAAGAAGTGGTGTCAAGAGTGCAATGAAGAGGCTAACATAGAAACTTATGACCAGTGTGTTAAGTGTAGCCTAATATAAAAGTGACTGCAAATGATAACACTGCAATGTGATAACTGCCTAGGCTGGTACCATGCAGGCTGTGATCAAGTAGATCTGGAGGACTATAAAGTCTTTGTGAAGCCTAAATACATATGGTGCTGCAGGGCACCCACAAACACGCAGGCGGCAGGCCGCACCGGACGGAATTCTCAAGCGTCGACTGATTTTCATCCGGCCGCTGCGACAGGCCCCGCCGGATGAAAAACACCCCCACACACACACCGGCCGCCTCTAGCCACGCCCCTTTTCGTCGGCCGGACAGGCCGCGCCGGTGTGTGTGTGGCCGGCTTTACAGCAGCTGCAACACAACGCGTCCATGCAACAGCCAACCACAACAGCAACAATAACAACAACAACCACCGCAACAGCAAGAATAACAACAACAACCACCACAACAGCAACAATAACAACAACAACCACCACAACAGCAACAATAACAACAACAACCAGTCAACCACACACTGACAGATCCTCGCCGGCGTCACGCACCGCCCGCGTCTGTCCCCTGACCCTCACTGCTGCTGCAGGCACGTTCCCATAACCCTTGACCACGTGCTGCACTGGCCACGCCCCCACGCCCGTCACTGCTGTCATAGGAGGTAAATATGCAATTACAACCAATACTCCCTGTTGAACACTACTCTCCTGACATAACTGGCGGGGCTGCTCGGTAAGCCCCCCTGCTAGTTCACGAACCTAACCTGGGCATTGATTGATCGCAGTCTCGCCACTGCCAGGCCGCCTCGTCTCAGAGAGTTCCACTGTATCCACCATCAGCCTACTGAGCTCGCCCGATAGAAGAGGTAGTCGACGATCGTCTGAGAGGCTCGGAACGTTCCACGAGCCCACACGAAGAACCCTCCGGAGGTTGGTAAATTTTTACGATAGGACCAAACTTCCCTACACAATTGGGAGCATAGTTTTTGTTTACCTTATTGTATTCTAAGAGACATTTTCTCATTGAGCTTTTCGTCGCAAATCAATAGTTTCGGAGATATAGAACATTTTAGGTGGGAGGAGGAATACGTCTCCTTGTTTACAAAATGCCTCCCTCTTCCTCTTCTTATGACCTGCATCTCTTGTTTCGGAGTAAGTTTTACCTAACCTAACCTAACCTAACCTTACCTTTACTTCCTAACTGGGTCCAATAATAAAAAAGTTTAATAAAATACCAAACCCAGAGATTAACCTCCTAGCCACGGGTGCGCACGGAAAACTTACTCCGAAACAAAAGCGATGTAGGTCACAAGAAGAGGAAGAGGGAGGCATTTTGTAAACAAGGAGACTTATTCCTGCTCCCACCTAAAATGTTCTCTATCTCCGAAACTATTGATTTGCGACGGAAAGCTCGATGAGAAAATGTCACAATGGCGGCACCATTGCAGAGGAATATTTGTTAGGCATGGGTCATTTTCTACTCTGGGGAATGTATTAATTCAATCTAAGTTGGTTCCATTCGGTATCTTCAATGTTTGTGCTAGCCTAGATGAGTGGCGGGGGTTTTCCGTCGGGGCTCACTTTAACGGCTTCTGGCGGCACCATTCCCAGGGGAATATTTGTTGGATGGGTCTTTTCCCCTACTCCTGGGGAAATATCATTCATGAAAAAGTGGTTCCGATCGGTATCTTCAATATCTATCCCCAGCTCGAAATTTGGCCCCTTTTTTGGCCCGTCTGGGGCCCAAAAACAGCGGGCTATTTGTCTGGCAGGGCATTTTACACTGGGGGATGACTTGGCCAGTAAAGTTTTTTATGTGGTATCTCCAAATCTATGCACCCCCAAAAAAGGGCCCACTTTAAGGGCCCCAGGGCCACATGCCCCCAGGGGTACCCGGCAACGGCTTTTTCAAAACATCCCACGCTACACCTGCTAGTCCACATACCCCAATATTGGACCCTTTCCCATCTAGGCAAGGCCCGGGCTCCCCGGCTAGAGGAGAGGGGTGGGGTGTGGACAATATACTCAAAAAACAGACAATATACCTACAAAAAGCCTCATAGGTTTTTAAATATGGCTTAAAAACAGGGACTTTTACCTCCAAAAAAACTAAGAAAAGAAAATAAGTAAAAAAAAGGGGGGAAGTTTAAAACCCCTTGGGGCCCCCAGAAACGTTCTCCATGTAATTTGGGTCCCATTAGATGATTTTTAGTGTAATAAAGAATTTTTTTATTATATAAACCGTTTAGTATCCTTGTCCACTAAAAATTTTTTTTATTAGTTACTTTTTTTGTAATATTAGGTCGACAAATACAATGTTTTTACCCAAAGGAAAGATCTGGGCGTGAAGGATTAAGCCGTGAATAAGAAACTAACTTTTTCCTTCCCTTGACCCATAGTATAGATTTAAAAACTAACTTTTGGGCCTCCCCCCCCCAAAAACTAGTGAAAAGGGTAAAAAAAGAAAAAACAAAAGAAGTTTTAAGCCCCTAAATAAAAACCACACTCCCCTCCCATAATTTCCCTTTTTTTTTATTAGTGATACTTCACTTGCCCTTTTTTAAAATTTAAATCAAAGAAGTGAGCAAATAGGAAAAATCACGGCTAAAAGACAACAAAAAAAAGAAAAATAAGCACAGAAAAAAATAGGTAAAATAATAAACTCCCCTCCTCCTCCCCATTTTATCTCACTCAGAACTAATGAAAAAATTTAAAAAGAAAGACAAAAATAGCATGACAAAGAAAAAAAACCCCTTTGCCCCCCCCCCCTTCCCCCCACAGTCGCGATGGCTGCCTGGGGGTGGCCCCCCGCAGGTTCCTGGGGGGATGGGGGGGGCGCTTACGTCCCCTCCTCGCTGCCCCGTCATCTTCCCTCCCCAACAGGACAACGCAACCCCCGTCCCACCAAATTTTTTGTGCCCGGTGAAGGAGGTGTTTGGTGTAAAAAAGTAGTCTAGATAAAAATAGATAATATATAGATAAAGAAGTATAGATAGAATAAGGGGTGAGTGTATATAGGCCCATGAATGCAGGTCTTGGATAACAATATCTCAGGATCCATGACGAAACATAACCATAAAAATGACATGGGAAAAATTTGTAACATGAAAAATAATTAGGAGAGGCAAGTAGTGGCGGGAGCGTGGCCAAGGTAAGTAAGGCAGCAGAGGCATGGTATTGGGTGTTTGGGCAGTGAAGAGGAGAGAAGGGGGTGAAGGCCTTTGGGGAGAGCTTTTGGAGGGGAAAAGTGCCAGGTGAAGTAAGGCGAGGGAGGTGGTTTGGGACGTGAAGAGGAGAAAAAGGGGGTAAAGGCTTTGGGGGAGAGCGTTGGAGTGGAAGGCCAGGGAGAGAAGGGAGGGGTGGTTTGGGCAGGGAAAGAGGAGGAGAAGGGGGTGAGGCATTGGGGAGAGCTGGGAGGAGTGCCTGGGAGAGTTAGGCGAGGGAGGTGGTTTGGGCACGTGAAGGGGAAAAGAGAAGGGGGTGAGGCATTGGGGAGAGCTGTTGGAGTGGAAGGCCAGGTGAGATTTAAGGGAGGGAGGGGGTTTTTGGGCCGTGAAGAGGAGGAAAAAGGGGTGGTGAGCTTTGGGGGAGAGCTTTTTTGGAGGGAAAAAGGCAGGGAGAGTTGGGCGATGGAGGGGGTTTGGGCACGTGAAGAGGAGAGAAGGTGGTGAGGCACGAAATATTTGGAAGCGTATCATCGGCCATCTAACCTCATTTAAGACGTTACGGGAAAATCTGACTTTAAAAACATGCCCTTAAATTTCTTTACTGTCCCTATTTTTTTACAACTCTGGTTTCTTTGCCCCAACACAGTTTTTCCCAAGAGCAGCGTCACCTTTTTCTTTTTCAGTTTGCCTGGGCCAGGTAGCAGGAGCGCAGAACGGGCAAGATGCGGGAAAAAGCGAGGGCGAAGCAGGGTATGTTCCCTGCCTCGGCGGCGGCGGCGGCGGGGAGTGTGGCTCGTTTTAACCCCTTCACCCCCCCAGATCTTTCCTTGGCTAAAAAAAAGTTTTTGTTGACAAAAAATTTAGAAAACAATAAATAAAAAAAATTAGCTAGTGGACAAGGATACAAAAAGGTATATCTTAAAAACTTTGTTATATTAATTAAGAATCATTAATGGTGGTCAAATTTAAATGGAATATTTCGGCCCCCAGGGTTAAGTGTAAAGAGGGCAGTAGAGTGGTAGTATTGCTGCTTTTTCTGGGTTTTTGATTTCCACAACTTGCATTATTTTTTGCTTGTTGTTTTTGCTATGATGCTGTGATGAAAAGTTTTGTTTTGTGGATAACCCCTTGATAGTGGGGCATGGGATCGAGACGGGCTTAGGTTTTTTAGGTTTTTATTGCTTATTAAAAAAACAAAGGGAAAGATGGGGGCCAGCAAGTGCTCGTGGCCTCGGTGCTATCTCCGTGGCATTAGCCTTTGACGGGTGGGGGACAACCTGCTACCCCGGGCCAGGGCGCGTGTGACATTCGGAGTGGTAACTGGGGAGGTAACCCCAGTTTCCTTTCCCCCGGTTTCCCCAGTTTCCCTTTCTCCTCTTCTTCTTCTTTTCTTCTTCTTTTTCTTTCTTCTTTTCTTTTTCTTCTTTTTCCTCCCCCAGTAGTGTCATATAATTTCTCTCACTAAATCTAATCTGTGTATTTTTACGTCCTTCATTACCAGTTTCTTTTTACGTTATATTAGTTGTCTTCAAAATTTTTTCTCTCTCTCTCTCTCCTCTCTCCTCTCTCTCTCTCTCTCTCTCTCTCTCTCTCTCTCTCTCTCTCCTCCTCTCCCCTCTCTCCCCTCTCTCTCTCTCTCTCTTTCTTCTCTCTCTCTCTTTTTCTCTCTCCTCTCTTTTCTTCTCCTCTCTATTTTCTATCTCCTCCCTCTTCTCCTCTCTCTTTCTCTCTTCTTCTCTCTCCCCTCTCTCTCTCTCTCTCTCTCTCCCCTCTCCCCCTTCTCTCTCCTCTCCCCTTCTCTCTCTCTCTCCTCTTTTTCCCACACAGGGGAGATATATTTTGGGTATGTATAGATGGGCTGTGTGCTGCTTGGGGGGGTGTGTGTGTTTGTGTGTGGTGTGTGGGTTTTGGGTGTGTGTGAGGGAGGAGAAAGGGGGTGTGTGTGGGGATATGAGTGTGTTTAAAAAAAACCCTGGGGCGAGATAACCCTTTTTCTAACTCTACCCCCATAAGAGCACTGCAGCCACATCTCAGATAAACAATAAGGCGATAACAGATTTAAACCCCAAACTCTTGATACGTGCCCCACCCCATGCCTCGCCACCCCCCCCCCATCGTGCTCAACCCTAAAACCCTCGCTTAGGGACAATGAGGACAGTTTATGAGGGGGGACAAGCGCATTTTGTCACAACTTTAAATATACAGTAAAACCTTTTATTTCGGACTAATTTGGGGCCCGGAGTGGTCCGAGTAAAGCAAAGGGTCCCAATAATGGGGGGATATTAAAAAAAAAAAAAAAATAATAATAAATATATTATATATAAATATTAGGTGTTTAATGATAACGCAACCCCGTGCTGCGCACGCGGGCCTGGCGTCAGGCTTCAGCCAAGTGCTTACATCAGGTGGTCAAGGTGTAATGTGAGGCGAAAATCGTACATACCGCAAGTCCCGGCTCAATGTTTGGGGCTGGGTCGTATCTTGCCAAAAGGAAACACCCCGGCCCCGAAACCGGCGGGAGGGGCCCAAGTTTCAAACATTCGTGCAGCTACCTTTGGGCAGCCCGAAGGCGTAAATCTTTGAAATTTAAATAAAAAGTAAATATAACATTTTTTTTACCTTCACCAAGGGGTGTGACCATACTGAGAGAGGGCCTTGGTTTCTTGTAACTGCCAGAAAGTGAGCCGGAAAAAGCTGCTTAGTCACCATTCAAAGGTGGTGACTGGAAAATCTCTTTTAGTCATGGCAAGGAAAAAAAAAGGGGGAGGAGTGCTTTTAGTCAGTGGTAGGCAAGGATTTTTAAGGATATTGCAATAGTGAGTGAATACAAAACAGAAAATATACCATGCACTTCCTCGGTTGGAGTTGCACCAATGTCCGACCGAAACTTTTTTTCTTCATTGGTTTTTATTGGCATCATTGATTCCTTGGATCTTTTTCATATGTTGATTAACAATGAAACCCTTATAACTGCGTTGACATCTAAAAAGTAAATAGAGTTGTGTAGTGGCTGGTTTGTGAGGTGTTTAGCGACTGGCGTTGTGTTTGTATGATTTCAAATCGTTGGTGTCAAAACACTGTAATCATTATATATGTCTGGTAGGCCAAGGTTGATCTACTCGAGGCGTTACACCATACTAAAACATTATTCATATTTCATGTTATCATACTAATCGTTTTAAATATTACCAGATACAAAATATTTCTCGATCGATATGAAAATCCAACGTCGAATGAAGACAAGATCGTGATTTCGCTGTTGGGGAAGAACACACACACTCTCTCTCTCTCTCTCTCTCAGGATTTTTTACCAAGGCAAAATTTACACCATACTAAAACTATACAGCTTCATCTTGTTGAAGCAAAAAGCTATTCTAGGTGCGTTGCCAACATCAGCAGCGAAAACGTCCCTCGCTATTCTTGCAAAGCATCGTGCACACACAGCCACCTGCCTTCTCGCAGCCGCCACGCCTCCCACGACACGGCTCTCACTTCATCATGCATTTCCTAATTAAACAGCGGCAAGAGGCGAGGGTCGGGCCGGTCGGAAAAGCCGCACTCTGCACCTTGCGAGGTTTATTTTCACACTTATAAGCGGCATCTGCGCTCGGTGCCAGAAGGATGGCGCAGGAGCAGCCGTGGGCGATGGCATCACATGACTGCCCGCCATGACCATGAGCGTCTGTGAGCTGTACAAGATGACAACCATATGGTGGTCCAGTTTTTCGTGTTCCCATGAAGGTGTTCCGATGACATGTAGTCTACTTTATCGCGATGCTACATAGGGAGATCTTTTGAAAGTTTTTAAAGATAGAGCGCAACCTTCCTCGTGATGAATATAAGAATGTTCGAATGTGGCTCACGCGTCAACAGGGACCATATACTGCAAGATACCTTGCCAGCGATGGAACTTACTTGTCATTCTCGACTGTTGCTGCTGCTGCTGAGAGAATCTACCTAATCAGACTGAATTCAAGTGATTCAGATCTCCGTCCACTCGCACACATTATATTACTCTGATGAGCATCCGATCACATGATCCACTTTACGACTACCTAAGTGACTGGGATTTGAACTTGTATACAGTAACAAAAGCAAAAACTAAATCTGTAAATTAATAAATAAATGCAAGAAAAGAAGGAAAATAATTAAACCTCAACTAATCGAAGAAATATTTTTTGCCCAGCCAGTATTCTGACTCGCCACGCAGTGAAGGGCAGGTGTCGGGTACGCCAGAGTACCAGATACACAGGTAAGTACCAGGTATTTGTTACTTTGGGGTACGCCACACGACAAACGTGTGCCTAGTGTAGACTAGGGTATCCTCTAGTGTAGACTGAACCTGTGCATGTAAGAGTGTTACGTCAGGCAGTCTTTTGACATGGGTTTAGACTTGTCAGACAGAGGAGAGAGTCGGGAGGAGCAGACAGTAGGGTGAGGGGGAGGAAGGAGCGGTAGTGAGGTGGGAGGAATGTGGTCCTCGTGGAGGCTGTATGAACAACGAGGTGGTGGCGTGTGTCGCCGCCATCGTGATGGCCACTTGTACCGCCACACCAAAATTCTCTACCACATAAAATGCCATCCTACATTAAACCTCTTTGCGAATGACATTATTTGCTGCTTCAAATTATACGAAGAACAGGCTCCTGAAGTAGCTTCAGGAGCCTGTTCTTCGTATAATTTGTAGCAGCAAATAATGTCATTCGCAAAGAGGTTTAATGTAGGATGGCATTTTATGTGGTAGAGAATTTCGGTGTGGCGGTACAAGTGGCCATCACGATGGCGGCGACACACGCCACCACCTCGTTGTTCATACAGCCTCCACGAGGACCACATTCCTCCCACCTCACTACCGCTCCTTCCTCCCCCTCACCCTACTGTCTGGCACATAGGGCTGGGCGAGAACCGGTTCTGGAACCGGCTCCGCCACGACTGGCTGGGAACCGGTTCTGATTCTGGAATCGGTTCCGCCTTAACGGTTCCTCAGTAATCTACATGACTTGACGGTAGCTATCAGTGGCGTACCCAGAAATTTGAAAAGTGGGGGGCCAAACAAAACAAAACGGTTATACAAAAGTCGTGTTTTCACGGAAATAAGGCGAATTTTTTTTTTTTTTGTGTGGATTAGGTAGGTAGGTATTTTGAATGAACATTCAACATACTTATGCAAAGAAAAAATGAGTCTGGACGAATACTTTAATATAACTAAGTTATATACTGGCAAGGATAAAAAAAAATCGTTAAAATTTTTTTTTCGTTCGATGAGTATATTTATTTATTATTTATTCTCTGCAAAAGGGGGGAGGGCATGTCTGCATGCCCCCCCCCCCCCCCATGCCATGCCATAAAATGTGGACAACTGGTAGAGACGAAATGTGGACAACGTGAACGGCACAGGTGTTGTGTAACTTGGATACTTTTCTCAGTTAAATGAAGCTTGTATTTGTATTAGTAATATGACTCATAGGCAGTGGCGTACCGCAAAGACAAAATTATAATATATATATATATATATATATATATATATAATATATATATATATATATATATATATTATATATATATATATATATATATATATATTATATATATTATATATTATATATATAATAATATATATATATATATTTTTTTTTTTTTTTTTTTTTTTTTTTTATCTAATTATATTTTTTTATTTTATGTTTATATATGTACTTATTTTTTATATATATATTTATTGATGTTTTTTATTTGCTGATTTTTTTTTTTTTTTTTTTTATTTATATATATTTTTTAATTACAATTTTTTTATTTTTTTTATTTGCTATATTTTTTATTATTATTATTTTTTTTTTTATTACCGGAACCGGTTCCGGACCGGTTCCAACGATTCCGAGAGTCTATGGAACCGGAACCCAAAATTAACGGTTCCTGCCCAGCCCTACTGTCTACTCCTCCCGACTCTCCTCTGTCTAAACAAATCCCCGCCGTTACCATGGAAACCACGACGCCACAGCTCAGACTGGGCTTTTGACCTCACCATTTTCCTCTACTGCCCTCTATCTGCCCACGCACAGTACGGAAGTGTAATGGCGTACGCTGTAGCTACCTGACGACTATTTGATTATTGTTGTAATGGTAATTGTCGCTGAGAGAGGTGAAATGCTAGGAATCTCGGGCACCGTCAACCAACTACCGTCAATAACACTATAGTTAACACTATAGTCGCCACTGCACTTTTGTCGCCAGGCGCTAAATATTACTAATTTTAGCATCACTATAGACTTGTATGTGCCACTGAAGACAGGTACTTAATATAAACTACTGTGCATGCCTCTTTAGTGGCACATACAATTATGTATCTGTAGTGATGATAAAAAATAATATATGGCGCCTGACAACATATATGTGCAGTGGCGACTATAGTGTTATTGGCGGTAGGGTGTAGGGATACGTGAACAGGTTTGTGAAACTGTCGCCAATAGGAATTCTCGCAGAAACACCAACTGAGACCTGTCGCCGACGTGGTACACTCGCCGACGCGGAAATTTTTGGTAACAGTTCCACTTGGAATAAATGAAAATGAAGAATAAAGTGTATTTCATTGTTGGATACCACCATACCACCTGGTATGTAATCTCTGAATGCAGAAATACTGTTAAAAGCTTATTAAATGTATATATTGTGTACTGTAATATCATGCAAGATCAAGAACTGGAACTGTCGACGAAAATAGGCAGATGAAATGAAATGAAAATATGACAGTGCTAATATGATTTGACTAATGCTTCATGATCGCTTATAATGTCAGATTACTGTGATAAATAATGCTGTTATGTATATGCAGGTTATTTTCTCCTCTAACTCAAGAGTTATGTACACATTTATGTAGCTAACCTGCCACTTATAGAGATAATCTGAAGGCATATTTTCACAGCAACGCTGGACATTCTGAAACAGAACTCCCCATTGTTTATATTTTTGTTTTGTCAAACATTATTATTTTCAACTTAACTAATTCAATTTACCTAAACTAAATCAATTGCTAAGATAAGCTAGCTTTTCTAACTAATGAAATCTGGATTGTTTAGTAGCTGTCTATTAAATTATCAATCGTATTATCACATATCATTGCTGCCACATCACCCACTTTATGATATCCCCACATCTGGAGCTGAAATACCTCTTCCGCCACCCTCGCCCGGGTCCTGTACGTATATGTATCCTAACTAGTAAAAATATAACCAATAAAATTCCATTCTTCCTAATAACCTAACCTACCCTAACTGGTGGGTGAAGAAGGGGTATTTAAGATTAAGGGGTATACAGTATTTCTGTATAATGAAAAAGGTATAAATCATTGAAATCACAGCAAAAGAAATGGTAAATATGCATTTTCAACCAATACTCCCTATTGACCAATACTCTTCTGAAATAACTGGCGGAACATCTTAAGAACAAGGGCTCCACGCTAAGCTGACCCAAATGTTGGCTCTACGTATTATACTTACTGTCCTTAACACATCTGTTAATATTTTAATGAGTGCCGATCCTTACTTTGCCTACATGGCCGATATTAAATTTCAGGTTCCTGAAAAAAACTTAAGTCCAGCGAGATGCGCAATGGACGACGAGTTTGAAAAAGTAGTGCGAATCTAAGTAGTAGGTATAACCTAGGGGTTGGTCGAGGGGGGACGGAGCCCCCCCCCGTTAGGTTAGGCTAGGTTAGGTTAGGGCAGGTTAGGTTAGTGCACAGCACGAGGGGCTCGAAGAGGGGTGCTAGGTTAGGTCTGTAGAGTTTGTCATCTTTAGAATAAAGGCTCAAACTCCTATCTTCTTCTTATAGCCAACAAGCTTGGGGACATGGTGGAAACCGGGGTTTTTGGGTGGGGGAGCACACACATAAGGGAAATATGGCCCCCCACAAAAAAAAATCCTTAAACTAGGGAAATTTCCCTAGTTTATGGACTTTAACGGGGAAATATTTCCCTTATATGTGTGCTCCCCCACAAAAGGAGCACACTCATAAAGGAAAATTGGCTCCCCACAAAAAATCCCTAAACTAGGGAAATTTCCCTAGTACATAGACAATCGGGGAAATACATCCCCGATAAAGTTCATGAACTAGGGAAATATCCTAGTTTAGGGATATTTTTGTGGGGGGCCATATTTCCCTTATGTGTGTGCTCCCCCACCCAAAAACCCCGGTTTCCCACATGTCCCCAAACTTGTTGGCTATAAGAAGAAGAAGATAGAGGGTGGAGCCTTTGTTCTTAAGATTTACCTAACTAGCGGGGCTACACCATCCAGACCTAAACTAACCTAGCTAACCTGGGCATTGATTACATAACCTTAGCTCACTGAGGCAGGGGGTTTCGCTCACCCCCAGACCTTTCTTGTTATTTTTTATTTTTTATTCCTGCCGGCGGTAAATGTGCAGTTTCAACCAATACTCCTGGCATAACTGGGGGAGCTCTTCTCCCCCAGAACCCCCCACTAGTTAACAAACCTAACCTGGGCATTGATTACGCAACCTTACCTCACTCCCCCAGTCCACCTTGTGTTATTTTTTGTATGGGTCATAAATACTCCTTAGCAATGAGAACGAAACGTGCAGGATACTTAACCAGCGAGCGTGTATTGGTTTAAACTGCACATATACCCTGCCGGCTTGCAATGACTTTAATGGACATTGATGAAGATGACTTGAGTTTCTGTGTGAGAGATATCGCTTGTCCTCCACAGATTTATTAGACGGTGGGGCTGGGCAAGGACAGACAGCACACACACCAAAGGTCGCATGCGTGCTCGGGAATAGCGACTGACATACGTACAATACACTAGCCTCTCCATTTTTCTTCATCGATGTTTACT